>JASCZI010272040.1:47832-63417 GCA_036250425.1 Stylosanthes scabra
ACTAATCATTGAAACTAACAGATAGATAGAGAAGGGTAAAAACATACAGTGAAACAAGATGATGAGTCAAGAAATGTTTCTGGTAAAGACACAGAGTGAGGTGTAGCAATGGTTTTCCTAAGCCCCATGTCTGGTGAAGGGTTCATACTCATGCCAATGTTGTTGATTAATCCATTGGAACATGACACAAGTTGTTGAACTGAATTGAAATCAAGATATGCAGCAGCAGCAGCAGCAGGGTTATTACTCATGTCTGATGATGATGCCATTCCAATGCTTTGAAAATTTGGAGCACAAGCAGGAAACACCTGTCATTATCAATTTAATAACCGTGTGTTAGTGGATGCTTATTTCAGATCTATCTAACTGTATTTTTATTTACTTAATTATACCTCTTTGGCAAAGAGATCATCAATGTTGAGGTCAAGCCTTGGGTTTACAGCAGCTAATTTCATAGACAAGAACTGCAAGCAAGCAATGATCATAATAATAATAATAAGCCACGTGTACATACATACATACACACATCTAAATACTTGAATTATATATTCCCTGTTAACAAAAAAAAATCAATTAATTACCTCAACTTGTCTTTGAAGAGACTGAACATAGTTTATGATTTCGTCAAGCATTCCAGCTTTCCCTGTAATCTTGTTGCAACCAGGTACCAAATCTTGCAAATACTTCATTCTCTCACTAATCTTTTCCCTCCTAACCTGCATAGTTAGTTAGTTAGTTACTACATTTCGAAGCTCATATGTCAAAATGGTAACTGAATCAATGAATGAATTACTGACTCTTTCAGCAAGGCTGTGACTATCGGTGGCTTGGCCGCGGCGAGCTCGGACATGAATGTAGTCAGGTTTGTGATTCTGAGCCTCGGAAGATCCTTTGGAATTCTCAGCGGAAGCTACTTCCTCCTTGTTGGTTTGCTCAGTGATTTTAGACGAGTCTTCTTCGCCACTCACTTTGACCTTTTTGTCCTTCTTGTTCTCACTCTGTTGTTCAGCACCGCCACCACCAGCAACCACCTAAAATAATAAAAAAGAATTCAGTAAAAAGCTGAGATAAGAAAAAACAAAACAATACAAGAATTGAGTTAAATTAGTTTGTTTCGTCCGCCATTCACCAACCTTTTGAGTTAGAGGTTTTCTCTTCTTGCCGAGTGTGGGAGAAGCCAATGAGGTTGCGACACGTGGAGTGATAGAAGTAGTAGTCCTTGAAAGTGCGGAAGAAGAAGAAGGAGCAGGAGCAGGAGCAGGAGGAGGCATGATAGGCATGTGAAGGGAGGAATCATCGTAACCGTCCATTGTGATGGAAGAAGAGAACACGTCGAACAATGATGACCGTTGGTAATCTTGATCTTGATCTTGATCTTGTTGATGGCATTTCCTGCTTCTTGCTTGCTGCCTCTCCAGCACAGTCATGTTTACGCAATGCAACATCTTAACAAACAAACAAACAGAGTAGAGTAGTTGATAACCGTTACGGTGCGCAGTGTTTTGTTTTCTCAATTAGAAAGTTGAGGAAAGAGAGGATGAAGTTGAAGCTACCATGGCTATGTGTGTGTGTATATATAAAGGGAGGGAAATGGGAATGGGAATAGATCGCACAATAAAATTAATATTAATTAATTAAAATTGAAATTAAAATAATTAGAATGGGCGTTTTCGGAGAGGAGTGGAGAGCAGAGTGTGCCGGCGGAATGAGTGAAGTGGGCGGAGGAATATTAAGAAGAGAGAGAGATGGGTCCCACTGACATGACCGCCACGTGGGACTGTTTCAGCACTCTTAAACCCAAACGCTGCCGTTTCCAACACTATTATTCAATTATTTTCAATTTTAATTTATTCTTTTATTTTTTAACTATTTATAATAATAGTGATAATAAATGTAAAATTAATTAAGGTGATAAATATTTTTATTTTTTATTAAAATTTTTCTCCAAAATTATTTCAATGGACTTATATATTTTTTTTAAAAAAATTATTGTGCTGTAAATTTATCGCAATTGTATTTAATTTTTTTATGTATAATAAATATTGATTTTATTTGAGGAAAAATTATTTAATCAACCTACTTGCACCATATATGAAAGCTGACAAATTTTTAAATAAAAAAGAAAAATTGAGTGGCTTGAATATTCTGTTGAAAAACAGCTTACTGTTTGTATATACATTCTCTTCTTTCTTACTCTAATGCTTTTTTTTTTTTTTTTTTGGAGGTAGGGGTGAATGAGAAAAGGAGAATATTTAAAAATAGACATATGAAGGGAAGGAACGAAGAAAGAAAATAATTCTCTATATATAAATAATACAAACATTTTGGAATGAGAAGTCCTTTTCTTCGTTTTGAATAGAGAAATTTCCTCTTCTGTACAGTATCATTAGCATTCCTTTTTATTGAGCTTCACTATTTTAAGATCCTTTTATAACTTCTTGGATTTTTGTACACATATGTTTATAATTAATATGTATCAATTAATTATTATTATATATTTGTATGTTATTATTTACATATTTTTTAAATGGTTGTGATAAAAATTATTTTTTAAAAAAAATACTAATCCATTGTTCACTTATTTTATAAATTTTATTATAATAATATATAATAATAACATATTAACATTTATTTGCATATATCTATCACATATAGATTTTATTAGAGTATCTCTACTTTAATACTAAGGATGTGTTGACAAACTATGTTAAAAGAAACAAAGGAAATTCAATTTTAACAAATTAAGATGCTTGAATGTCTTTTCTTTTACTATTATTTTAAAATGGAAAATAAAATGAGAATTAAAAGGTTTAAAATATATTTTTACTATTTATTATCTAACAAGAAAATTTAATAAATTATATTATAATAATTATTAGATATAGAGAAATACCTTAAAATAAAATAATTTTCAATTTGATGATATACTTAAAAAACAATACTAGCACCCAACATTTAAAAAATTGACTAATGTTTAATTAAATACGAAAGAAATATAAAAACAACGTATTAATATATCACCTAACATTCTCATTCATAAACAAAATGAACCAAACAACAATTTCCCCTTTACCTTAAAAAAAAAATAATTAACATATATATCTTAATGAGTGTGTGTATGTGAATAACTCATATCTTAAAATCTTAAAAGTAAAGGATGATTGCTTCTCATTTTGAGTATTACCACGTGGTATTTTTTTAGCATTGGATTGGATATGATTTCTTCTTATATGATGACTCTCATGTTGTGGCGTAAGGAAACCGATAGCTTCTCATTTATACTTGTATTTATTAATTAAATCCAGATTATAATATATTGCAAAATAATTAATTGTACTTAAATTTATAAAAGAGTACTACAAAATATTTCTATAAATTAAATTTGATCTATTTAATTAAATTATCCATGTAACTACTACCTAGTATGTATAATAATAGTATGTGTCATTTTTTGTTTCTTTTAATATATTTTTCAAGTAATATATAGAGACATAAATTATCTAGGTGTTTTGCTCCTTATTCCGATTAGATGAGAATATTCCTTAGAGGAGAAAAAAAATGAACAAAATTGTTCTCTATATATGTGTGTGTTTGAATAATCAACAAAGAAAGGGATTGATGGGTTACTAGTGCACTTGATAAGAATATAAGATAGCTTACTTATTAGACAATTAGATAAATATCCTAGGTTAGGAATTGACCTTCTACTTAGTTTCTAAACCTCGTTTATTTTTTTATCTTCTTCTTGTTAGTTAGTTAGTTGTCATAGACTATTATATTGGAATTAGTTTAATTAATAGTGGGACAAAATCAGATAGTAGTAGTCAAGGAAATTAAATTAAATCAACATCTTCTAATCATATACTAATTTAATTTGTTGTAACCTTATAAGTTAATTGTGCCTTTATTGTGATGTGATTAAGAAAATTAAACCTAAGTATTAGTTAGACTTTTAGATTTTATTATTATTAGCATGATGATGATGTTTTGATTCAAGATTATGTTATTATTAGGTACTGTGTCATTTCATTTAATTTGCATGCAGCCACTTAGCTTTAATTTGTGACTTGACATTAAAATATCTAAATCATGCATGATGCATGCTTTGCTTGCAAATTGGACCTGCCATTTGAAGCTTAAAGCAATATCGGAAGGTAAAAGCTTACCAAATTAAATCTAATTTTCAGATTTGTAGCAAAGAGTCCAGAGAGGATGAAGGCAACTTCCATTATCATCTATAATGGGCCCTTTTTATTATTATTATTATTATTATTATTATTATTGGAAAAAAAAAAGAAAATTTTAAGAATTTCAATATCAAGTAGCTCTAGATCTACTTGTTTTAATTTATTAATTATTAATTATACGTCATATCATTCATCAATTTTTATTTCCTTTTAAAATTTATTTTTATTTTTCGGTCTTTCTATAAAGTTGAACTAATTAATTAATATCCTAGACAGCCAAAAATTAAATTTTGACAATTTTATCATCAAAATAATAATGTGAAAATATATTACTCCAACTGTTTTGCAACTTATTAAATTGTTTTGCCTCGATTAAAAATCGTCGCGAAACAAAAAAAATTTGCCGCTAAGTCCTGTCTTTTTAGTATTAGTAGACGTCTGTAGAGTTGTTCATATATATTTTTCCTTGAAAACATCTAAAAAAATTCTTAAATTGTTTTTCAAAAATACAAAAAAAATAAAAATATGAAGTCTCTATCTCGTCCCCTCTTGTCTCTATGTATAGGCATATAGGTCCCCTCATTCCCTAAACTAGTTGCATACACTTAAAAAATGACCCCATACCACAGCTAAAGGCAAATGGGTCCTCATATTTCTCCATCTATTTTTCTTCCATCACTTTCTTTGTGGTATGCATCAACAGAAAACTACTATCATGTCAACTTCTTTATATATATATATATATATATATATTCTCTTTCTTCTAGTATCTCACATTCTCACATACAAGTGCTTTCCACCTTATATTCTCTTTGACTAACTACTCTTGATATATATATACCCTCATTTATATTTATATATATCCTCAACAATTACATCCTGTATATAAGCAAATTAAATAAATATTTTATATATTTATAATCATTAGGTAAATTACTTATTAGGAAAATTAAATGCCACATCCTAGTTGTCTATTTTTTTCCCCTCAAAATGGCATTCATCATAATTCATCTTCCAACGATTTTTCATAACTTCATAATTCTATAAATTAATTAAGTTGCACACTAAGTTAATGAAAAACTAAATAAATTGCATAAACTGTAGAAAGATTATTCGATATGTTGCAAAAAGTGCAGGATATCGTATTTCACCATTTTTTAGCCGTTGATCTTAATCATATATTTTTTCATAATTAAAATCAATTAAAATCAACAGCTAAAAAACGGTGAAATACGATATGCCATATTTTTTGTGGCATACTGAATAATTTTTCTAAACTATATTCGTTAAATAATAATAAAAAACTACTACAAGTAATTCAGTCATAAAATATGCATGCATGCACTTCTTGCTACGTGCTAATATAAATTATTATTATTATTATTATTATTATTATTATTATAGATAACTAGATATAAAATATGCATTATTCAAGTCCCATGCATTCAGGACTCCAAAACCAAAACTGTCCCATCTGCTGCTAATATATTGAAAGAAAGAAAAATAAAATAAAAAAGATTAGACTGCCTTCTTATCTTATCTGTTTGAATATTTAATTTAAACCAAAATAATGATTTATAAATGTGGATTATGGAACATGAGATGGAGGAGATAATAAAGCAGCAGATCCAATGTGCAGGGTATCCTAGTTATGTTCTTCAAGCTAAGGGCCCCTCTCATCTCTATCTCTCTCTCTAAACTTGCAAAGAAACATTAATGCACAAATATATATAAACATGATCAAAGCCTGCATGCATGGTTGGTTTTTCTATTTTTCTCACAATATATATATATAAGCAATCAATGACATGAAGTTTTATTATTTTTCATGTTGAGAGCTTGAATTTCCTCCTTAGTTCACTTTATCTATCTATGTGCTAACTAATAAATGTAAGAATCAAATTAATTAACAAATTTTCTAGATGTAACAAGTAACAACACTACTTTGATTTTTTTCTTCCTTTTAATTATTTCATTGAAGCGTTTTATAAAGTATAAGAAGCTAATTTTTCAGTCAATTTTATTTATTATAAAATTTGTTAACCCTCATTTTTTAAGTTAAAATAATAATAATTTAAAAAAAAATTAACTGATATGGACTAGAAAATAATGAATTACTAATTAAACTCTTTATAGTATATATTATTAAACAAATTAAAATAAATAAATAAGAAGGGTATGAGTATGAAGGGGTTATAAACTTTATGATTAAAAAAGGAAAGCTATGTTTATTATTAGTTGGCATTGAAATGGTGGTGGTGAAGACAATAAAAAGACATAATATAATGTATGTATTATCATGGTAAAGTGAGTCCCAATCGTAAAATTTATTTGTGATGTGTGAAGATGAAGTAGGAACAAACAGTGTCCCCAACTTGTACGAGCAATGAAAAAGATATAGAGAGGTATCTTTCAAATTCTGATAACAGACATTGCAAATTTAAAGCATTAGAAAGTGAAAGCAATGTATCATCTCAGACCTGGCTGGAACCGATTCTATATTAATTAATTAATATATCTCCCAATTTTTCTATTTCTATTTCTTTTTATACTTTTTCTTGGACCCATTACACATGGAATAATAATAATAATAATAATAATAATAATAATAATAATAATAATAATAATAATATATCTTGGATAAAGAACATCCACCAATTGAAAAAACCCTAATTTATTAAAAAGAAACAAGATACAAGAAAAGTTATAGCCTCACCACTCAATTGGATAAAATATTTTTGAAGATTTCTATGTTGGAACCTTGTAAATTTTCAGTTGCTCCATTATATGCCTCCTTTATTTAGCCATCTCCATAACTAATTATGATGAAATTCATTCTGGCCATAACTATATGGAATAAAAACAAATTTTATTTATTTGTCCTTTTATTCCTTCACTTCCAGATTTAATTAACCACTCCGCACAACCCCCCTCCCAACAAAATAAAAATAAAAAAGAAATTAAAAAATAAAAGAAAAGTTCCTGCATTCATCGTAAAGATATCTAATAAAAAAAATTAATTTTCATGAACTGTCAGTATAAAAGAGTTTTACACATACATCTAATCAGGTGTTACCACATCATCAAAAATAATTAATTTTTAAACTCATTATTTCTAAAGTCATATAAATACATAAATCTGATTGAATGACTGTATAAAACTATTTACAAAACTATTTACACGGTCAATGCATCAAAATTAAACTCATAAAAAATGTGTTATGTGCCGGTAGTGGGAATGAGCTCCTCCAAAGACAGGATGTAGATCAGATCACCGAAGCTTTGTGTTGGCTATCGGGATGAGCTCTTCCTAGATGAGGATGTGGATCACCAGAACTTGGAGGATGAAGAAACACGCCGGCTGTAGGTTGGAACGGCAGAAGCTTATAAGGTCACTCTGACGATCTCGTCAATAAAAAAATCATTTGTAAGTTTAAATGAGTAAGAAAAAGAAAAACATACTTGGCCTTGAGATTGGATTAATGTATTTATAAAACTCATCACACTTTATTCTGTTTAAAATTTGTTTACTGATTCCAAATTGTTAAGGGATTCAAATTTAAAAAATAAGTTTAAATCAGATTATTATATTAAAATAATGAGTGGCTTCTTATTTTATAAGAGGTGTGGTTATTTTCTTCAGATTTATGTTATATTATATGTTTAGATTGAATGATGGTTGATCTGAGTTATGCTTTTTTTCTCAGTAATTTTGTGAATGAGCTTATTTATAATTGGCTATAACAAAATGCAATAATTATGATATGTTAGTCTGGGTAATCTTTTATGTTATCATTTAATAATAATAATAATAATAATAATAATAATAATAATAATAATAACTTTAAAAATTATTTAACTGATGAAAGTGAAAGATATATAATTAATTTTATTAAGATAATACTAGACATCTAAAATATTGTAAAAGTTAGTTTATTGCATTAATTAATCATGTACCAAGGTTAAATTCATAAATATATTATTCTCATGATTTAACTTGTGTGAAAAGACTTAATAAAAGGACAAGAAAGAATAAATAATTATGCCGAACAGTATAAGGATAAGAAGAGGCATTAATGCGGCTCTAATAAGCTTTTCTTGAAGGGAATCTGCATGCATATGCATGCATGCATTTATATTACAGTCAAAAAAGCCAGAGAAATCTTGACCCAAAAAAAAAATGCCAGAGAAATGGTCAATGAGAAATTGACAAATATTATGTGGCAGCTCTTCACCAATAACCATTATTAATTCAAACCCAAAGGTTACAGTGAATAGAGACAATTCCCTATTTATGTCTATCTATACCACAATGACCAAGTTAGGTAACCATATATACATAGCTTCCTTATGCATGCATTGCAATATTGCAAGCTAAGCTATTTGCCTATTTCATTTTCCTTTTAAACATTTTTTTAACCAAGGCTTACCCAAACCCTAGCTTATCCATAAGAGAATTAATAATCTTTAATTAATTAATATTATTAATCAATTATTTTACTATAGAATTATTTTATAACCCTCAACTTTTAGAAGATTTATGAATTATTAGGATTATGAAATAGACTTTAAAATTTAGGATAAAAACATCATTTTAATAAAATTAGTTAATTAATATTGACTAAAAATAATAGTTGGTTTTTTAATTAAATTAATAATAGTATTATTAACATCACATTTTTAAAAAGTAAGTATACTGACTAACTCTTAGATTCATGAGATAACATACATTATTACAACATTACAGGTTGAATTTGATTTGAAAAATAATATGAATTTATTAGATTGTCACTTATGAATCTAATTTCTTATGCATGTGTTTAGCAATGAGTGGTTGATTACCTTATCTTAGCAAAACTGAAATAGGATCAGATTCAAATTAAATTTTATTGTTTAGTAATTAATGATCAATGTGTAATAAATAGTTACTACACCTTAATAATTAGTTATAATGATCATTTCTCTCTAATAATAAAAGTTAGATTCAACATGTTTCAACTGAAGTGGATATAATATTATAAAACCATATGATATATAGTAAGACAAATAAAATAATGATATAGTAAGGTACATATATGTTCCTAGCTAATTAAGTCCAATAATTATTGGATAAATTGAATCAGAAAAAATAACTTTAGAATTGGTGGCAGAAGCTATGCAACGTGATAAACCTGGCACAATGTCTGGCAAGGGGAGGGGAAGGGGGTTTGAATTGAATTATGTTGAACTGAAAAAGGGTCACTGCTGCTGCCTCACTGGTGTGGCACAGAGTATAGTACTCAGCTTTGTTTCACAATCAATAATGCTCTCACTCACACGGCTTATTGTTGGAACTGTTTAATAATATCATGAATCATATATTTCAGTATTTTTAATTATATATATTTTATGATTGAAATCAATTTTGTAAATTCGATGCCTTTGTGTATTTCTATGATTCCAAAGTTTCAGTGGCTCAATCTTAATAAGCAATGCACCTAAGAATTGGAATGAGATGCATAACATCTATACTATGGTCCCAAGAAGAAAAGAAGATATTTATATTAGGACTTAGCTTTATATTTCATAGAATAGATTCATATTTTATACTCCAATTATTCCGGCATAATCCTCCTAGTATAATTCACCTTAACCTAAAATTGGCTTTATAGTGATCTATATATATAAAAGTTCAAGGGTTTAACCTTGAGAATGCATAATTATTTATAATTTCAAATTATTCAAAAATGTTCGGTTCCTTCGTTAACTATATTAAATATTTTTCTCAAAATTTAAACTAATATATAGTAAAACATATATAAATAATTATATCTCTAACATGTCTTTTTATATAAAAAAAATTATATTATAAAAATTTTCATGTCATATTCTGAAATTATTTTTTCTAAAATTTTAAACCAATAGAAAAAAATCACATGAATATAATTACAATAATACTACGAAATTAATATTAAAAAGTCCTTAGAAAGACAATAAATAATAATTATTATCCATAAAATATTAGTTATTATTTGTAACTCATCCATCATCATCATGGTTGGCTCGACTTTCTATTTTATATATGTAGTATATGTTAGCAATATAATAGTGACAGGGATATATATACTGTTATCATAAGTACAACTTTAATTAATGAATGCTCCCAAAACATGATACACAAATAAGGAAAAAGCTGATATAGCTTGACATGGTAATTAATAATAACATGAGAGAGAAGTAGAAAACTAGCATAATCAAATTAAAGATGTAATTGAATTGGCAGAAATCAAATTAATTAAATAGAGACAATACCACATGAGGTTTTGTAACCAACTAACTAGCTAAAGCTGCGTACTAGGAACAAGGACATGAAAGGCCTAGGTACTACATTATATGTTTGAAGAAATTGAAGCATCAAAGTAAGCAAGGGACTAACCAACTTGGATTGGTCTAGTGATTAGCTCATTAGTCCACTTAAACAAGTGTCGAGGGTTCAAATCTCGCCTTGTGCATGCAGCAATCCATTGGCCAATGAAAAAATCTTTAGCCTATCGGTTGGGAGATATCTTAAAAAAAAAAAAAAAAAGTAAGCAAGGGCCTCAGATCCCTTGAGAAGGTTATGGAACTAGAGGGACCATGTGATCTTAATTAAGGACCATTTTTCAGTATCTTTGATGCACTTACTTGAAAATGCATATGGGGTTGTTTGCTTTTCTTATAGGCATCACAAAACTAATTTGTTTGTGTTTATGTACATGTGTAACTCTTAACTGTTGAGATATCTTACTTATTGCATGTAGGGTTGAGAGTGAGACAAAGCTTAAAATATTGGTTATTACAAGAGAAAATTAGTTTTAGTGACAAATTTTCATTATTGGCAACGGTATTATCAATCGTTACTATTTCTTTTAGTTAATTATATATTTGTCAATGTTATTATATACGATTTTGCTATTCACACATCCTTTTAATAGATATCAAATTGACAGTCGTATAAAATATAGTTATTGATGCATTAACTACCTCCCACTTTTTGTGGTTCGCTTATAATAGTCATATTTTTATACGGATATAAAGTTAGTATCTTATAAAAGGATGTGTAGATAATATTATTCTATTATATATTATAATAAGAAGTTATAGAGTTGTTGTTGTGATTATTAGAAAAAGCTAAGGTTTCAAAAGTAACTAAAACTTTTTAGCAAAAAAATATAAAATGACAAATGTTTAATGGTCAATAAAAGTGTTAGCGACTATTTTTATTGTCGCTAAAAGTAAAATAACTTGTCACAAAAAATAAAAATGAATTTTCTTGTAGGATATTATTCTCAATAACTAGTTATAATTGAGTTTGACTTAGGAGTTAAATTTTAAAGCTTAAGTCCATTTCAGTCAACGAGTAAAATATAACAAAATTCATCAAGCTAAGATCTATTCATTTATTATTATGGAAACTGTATATATAATCGTTGAGTCGAATTCAGCTCATGAATTTAACTTATCTGGTTGCTGACAAATTAATTAGCTTACAACAAATCAACTAGGTTATATACATGGGATGGATGTTCTATCTTAATTTCCATAAACTTAAATAAATAATTTATTGGATTCAATAAATAAAACAATGCAAGTAGCTAATATATGTTGTTCCATATTGCAATAATGTTGCAATAAGAAAATTAATTAAATCATATAGATATATGCACATGTTCACTGGCCATCCATCATAATCAAATTCCAAATTGTCAATTGACTAAGGATTCATCATAAGCATGGGTGTCACTATTACAAGCCGTCATTATTAATCTTAGAACACAATAATAAATAAATAAATAAAATCATGTTCTCATTATTCTCACAAGTAGTAGTTACTTTCGAAGTTAGTTTTATTTTTGTAGTTGCCCCCCTCTTTCGCTAGGACCCCATTCCCAACAAACACACATGTAATGTTTATTCATTTGCATTTGCAACAAGAATGTCTACTCTAACTAAGGGTACCTTGTTAAGTAATTGGACAGTAAGAAGTTGATATAGTCCTCAGAACCAACCAAGGATAAAACCTAATCCATAATGTCACATTTGTGGTCCATATTCTACCTGTTACCATCTCAGTCAAAGTACATTATTACCCCTCCCCCCTTCCCTTTCAGTTACTATCTATGATGTCTAGGTTAATATTAAGAATACATATGTGTATCTAATTGATATTTTAATTATGAAAAGTTATTCGATACAGATTTAAATTCATACAGATATAAAAGATTCTCTTACAATACAGATTTTATATTTTACATTTCAAAAAAATTAAAGAA
This sequence comes from Stylosanthes scabra, assembly GCA_036250425.1. Taxonomy (NCBI): domain Eukaryota; kingdom Viridiplantae; phylum Streptophyta; class Magnoliopsida; order Fabales; family Fabaceae; genus Stylosanthes; species Stylosanthes scabra. Next base: position 60,311 of record JASCZI010272040.1, read on the forward strand.
ATATACAGATGTGGATTCACACATTCTTCTAATAAATCCTATATCTTTACCATTTATATCTGTACCGTATAAGCCACCTTTAATTATTCTACCTCTTTAAAAATAGTTTTTGTTAGAGTCTTAGCTTACACATATATTTAGTATCTCTTCCTATGAGTTCAAGTTTTTATAAGAGTAGTTTTATAATAAGGTATCAAAATTTCCATGACCAAAAAATTTAGATTTTGATTTTTGTTGATCCAAAAAAAAAAAAAATTAGAACAAGCCAAATTAAAAGAAAAAAAAAATGCAAAATTATAAACCCATAAAAACTCTTGCGTGATGGGAAAATGGGAAAATTTCAGTGTAACATTTTATTTTTTAAAGTACTCTTCATTATATATGATTTATAACAAAAAAAAAAAATTACATGTACACAAAAGATCACTAAATTAAATCAACTGATTAAATGTGAGATACTTACCATCTTAACTAATATATATCGTCACATTGTTAGATTATTGTATACACTTAGTTAATAAAAGGTGGGTTATTAGTTTACATGCACCTTATTATCTATTAATGAACTAATGTATGTAAATAGATTTTATATATACAAATAAAATTAGAAAATCTTATAGCCAACCTATTTAGAAGTGAATGTATTTAATGGTAATAGTAGATGAGTTACGATTTCATATGTTTTGTGGGCGATTACCTTTATTTTGTTTAGATGCATGATAACATTTTTCAATTTCGAATGATAAATTTTTTTAATTTAAAATGATAATTTAATTATTGACTCTTTAAGAATTCTCTAATATTCATATCATAATACTATTGACATATTATAAATCATAATATTATAATTGTGGGCTGCCCCGTTCCTAATAAGAAAAATAATATTATAAATTGTATACTAATGGGCACATAATATATATTCCAAAATTATTATTAAGATTATTATGTAGAATTGTGATGATGGAGCATGTCCCTCTAAGGCAAATAATTGTGGATGGGGGAAGAGAAAAAGTATTGAAGTATGTGTACTTGAATTGAGTGAAAGATAGATGGTGGGGGAATGCCCAAGTCTTTCAATAATATGATTATGCCTCGTTAGGTATCAGCGAAGTCAATATGATTTTTCAGAGTGCCAGCTGTACTTTTATAATTAATTGATTAATTAATTAATATATGCATGTAATGGGGAATAGATAGATAGGTTATGTACACCACTCCCATTAGTGGGAGTACATTAGATATTAATATTATTGTCGATGCTCAATTTCAATTTGCAATAATAGTTAGATAAAGATTGGCTAGAAAGCTATTTGAAACTTTTTAAGAGCATGAAATGATTAGGGTTTAGGCTGAATTTCTACTTTAAGTTGAATATTATTATTATTGATATAAGTTATAAGAAAAAGACTATAGAATCAATACATTATAATTAATAAAGAATTAAATAATAAGTTATTAAATTTTGGATGATAACTTATTATTGGATATATGAATTAGAATGATAACTCATATAAACTTTGGATAATAACTGAATTATTGGTTCATATTGGCTCTCTAATGTTGATTCCATAGTATTGTTAAAGTTATAATAACTTATAAGCATAGGATAATTTAATGCAGTTGAAACTCATATGACCATGTCAATAAATAAAATCATAGTAGATATTAGATAATACAGATGATGATGACAATGAGAATTCAACACTCAATTATATAATTAATCAACTGCATGCTGGAAATTAAGGTAAATGATGCAAACGTTTTCTATTTTCGGTTAAATAAGAGGTGGACCACATGTAAACAACTACTTTTTTTTTTAAAGGACTAGAGTCCACAACTACTTTCAAATTTTATTAACCACTCTCTTTTGGTGTTTCCCACACTGACTAAATTTTTGGGCTAAAACAAAGCTAAAGGACTTACACCTAAAAGTAAAGCCCAATTTTTATTTTATGGGAGGGATCAAAGAATTAATGAGAGGTTTCGACCCAAAAAAAAAGAATCAATGAGAGGTAAAAAAACATATATCAAGGCAAATAAATAAAAATAAAAATAAAAATAAATACCAAAAAAATAATAAAAATAAAAATAAATTAGCATACCCAAAATAATAATAATAATAATAATAATAATAATAATAATAAATAAATAAATTATAATCATATAAATACGTTCTGTTATATATCATTAATTAAGATTTAAGAGTTTGAATCCTATCTTGGACAACATTTCATGGCCACTGTTTCGCAAAGGATTAAAATCATAAAACTTGTAATTACAAATTTACAATATACATTCTTTGATTCTTATTCTCCCTTTTCTTGGGATTAAAATACTTTTCTGAAAAAAGAAAAAAAAAAAAGAGAAAAACTTAAATTGGGCTCTTACCAATTAGTACCACAGAATCAAATCATGGCCCTTGTATTGAATTGTCAATAACAAGTGGTTGTACCTCAAACCTCAAATGCATTCTACTAAACTATTATTATATTTATATAAAAGAAAAAAGATTATCCCAACTTGCACACATACAGGAAAAGAGAGTTATCATATTATATGATTCTAATTTGGTTGGTTCCAAAATTGGAACCTTTTATCAACTCATCACCAAAGCTCTTTATAGCATAAAGAATGCCCTTCTTTTATTATGAAAATTTTTGTGTCAATTCTTAAGATTCTATATGGCAAGAGAAAAGATTGCAATGGACCATTTTTTGAGTGGTGAACTACAAATTAAATGCTATTGAAGAGTCTCAAAATTCCTCTTTAATTTGATGCCCCAATGATCTGGGACCATGGTTCTTGGAGAGAAATGTAGTATTACTTGGATTACTTGTATATATTCACAACACAATTTAATCATATTATCAATATATCATGGTGCAAATCTTTTAGGGTTTTTTCTAGGACCACCTTACCATAGTAATAGATAATCCCATTAATTAAAGGGAACACGTAATAATATAATAATTCATGGATTAAACTTTTTCCAAGGTTGATACTAATTGAAAAAGAATGTGCTTTGGTGGGTCTATTGCTATATTACATTAGAAGCAGCAGCATCACTCATTCACACCCATAGGTTTTTTTTTTTTTTTTTTTTAAAT
>JASCZI010272041.1:12753-25893 GCA_036250425.1 Stylosanthes scabra
TTTGGCAAAGAGCACACGTTATACGTGGCTCTCCTCACGTCATACGTGAGTATTGGCGTCCAAGAAGTCATTTTGAGACAGAACTCACACGTTATACGTGTGTATATGGTGTCGTACGTAAGGCTAAGCAACAAAGGGGCAAGAATTGGCAGAACTCCCATGTTATACGTGGGTAGTGCACGCTATACGTGGGAGCCAAAACTCACTTCCAGTAATTCTCTCAACTGCCAATCCAATCCAAGTCATTAGGCATCAATTCCACTCATTAATCAAGGGCTTAATTGGAAGATTAAAAGATATGATTGATTGAAGACTCAAGGGAAGAAGATAAGGAGTTGTAACCATAAAGAGATAAGATTAGGATTAGATTAGGATTAGATTAGATTGTAATTTGAATTTGAATTTTAATTAGGATAGGTATAAGAAGTAACTTAACCATTAGGGTTAAGGACTTTTACTTCAGCATAGACGTTTTTGAATAATTCTTAGATCTAGTTTTTCATTATGCAAGGCTAAACACTCCATTGTTAAGGGTGAGGAGCTCTGTTCACCCATCATGAGGTAGTCTTTTGTACATTCAATTATCAATTCAATGAGGTATATTCAGTTATCTTCTGTGCATGATTTAATCTTTCATTATTCATCTCAATAGTTTAGAATCACTGAGAGGTGTTCTATACTTGTCTAGGGCTAAGTTAATAAGATTGAGAGATCTATTAGTTTATGCTAGCTGGAAATTGAATCACATAACGATTAGGTCTAACTAGAGATAGTCAAGCTAATTGTTATGCAACAAAAATTCTGTGGGTTAAAATTGGATTAGAACTAGTTTGGATATAGTGACATTTAATCTAATCTAGGATCACTTTTGAGACTCATAAGGATTAGAATCTGATTTAGGGCTTCATCTAATTATTTGATTAATTGACTAAGAGATTAGCTTTTGATTAGGTAATTGGAAACTGAATTACTAAGAGATTAGGATTTAGTTACTCTAAATTCGTTGTGCTTTGATTTCTGAAAACGTTAGAATTGTGATTGAATGTATACATTGCCCCTCAAGGGAAAAACATCTCCGAAGCTCTTAACATCACATTCCACTGATTAATATTACAAGTAAACTTTCTGCACTCTTTGCTCATATTTTCGTGTTACAATCATCACCATTCTCTCAAGTTTTATTATTGATCTGCTTAGTATAACTAAAGGATAGTATTGATTGGTCCTTTATTCCTCGTGGGAACGATACCCACTTCACCGTGGTATTACTTGAACGATTCGGTGCACTTGCCGAGATCAGACCGAGTATCAGTTCCTAGAGATGAAGAACAATGAAGAGAAACTATGAACTAAAGGAGAGAAAATGAGAGAGATGGAGAACTCTTCCCAAAATCTTCCAAAAACTATGCTAAAACTATTCTAGGCTAAATGAGCACCCAAAAAGGGTCTCAAAATGGTGGTAATGAGTTGTGGTAGCATCCCTCTATTTATAGGCATCATCTTGGTTTGAAATTCCCTTTTTAGCCTTCAAATTGAGTGGACAGCACGCAATGGTGTGCCCGCGACCATGTGCATCGCGCGCCCGCGCCCTTGAGGTAGACTTCGTCATTAAGAAAAGGGTGGCGCGGCCGCGCCATTTGGGCCGCGCAGTCAACGCAGATTTTCATATGGTCGATTATATATTTTTGCGAAGCTCTGGATGTTAGCTTTCCAATGGCTTTGGAACCAAGTCATTTGGAACTCTGTAGCTCAAGTTATGGTCAAATTAGGGACAGAAGGTTAGGATTGACAGCATTAGGAGATTTTATGCGCACTGATCTTCGAATGCAAATTCGTCATAGAATCGCTTAGAACCGGAAGAAGTCTTCAACATGAAAGTTGTAGATATTGAGTTCATCTTTCCAAAGAATCCAAAACCTCCTCATCAGTGGTGCGAGCGCACCATCTGGGTCGCGCGGGCGCGCCACCAACGAAAACTTCCTCATTAAGTAAGGAGGGCGCGGGCTCGCCATCTGGAGGGGCAGCCGCGCGGTCAACGCTAGATTGGGCTTTTTTTTCCTTTTTTTCCACTATCCTTGCTTTCCTTATTCTTCTTAGCTTCCCTTGGGCTCTTTCTCTCTATTTTGGGCCTCAAATTTACTAACACACACATCAAGGCACCAAATGGGAGAAGATTCAAACAATTCATGCACTTAGAAGCTAATTTAATAATTAATCATTTATGGAATAATCATGCAAGAGAGGGAAAAGCTTGGTCAATCACTAGCAAATATGTGAAAAAAAAGTGTTTATGGGGGTATCCTTTTAAGCATGAAATTATTGTCAAAAACCTTCTTATTAATTATATTTATTATTGATCCTATTGGATGGAGCTAATTAAATAAAAAATAACTATAAATAATAACAATAGTGAAAAATTATAGCATACTGAAAAAATATAAAATAAAATATATTGAAAAATATAAATATACTTGAAAAGATAACATTATAATTTATTGTTATATCCGTTATAGTAATTATCTATCAATTTTGACATAGAGTTGCCAAATATAAATCATGTTGGCACAAACTCACTTCTATCCAAAATTAGTTCTGTAAATGTAGTTTATTCAAAATTTAGTTTGACAAATATCAATCCAAACACATACTATAATATTAAAATAATAACATTAAATCTGCATTTAATGAGTTCTTCAAATAATATATTTTAATTGGTATTCTTTCAAAGTGATACAGTATCTATTAACTGAATCCCTTGTTTGAATTATGGAACTGGACAAGTTATATTTTTTCATCAAAAGAAAAAAAAAATAGCCACATTTTGTTAATGGTAGTAATAAATCATTTAAATTAAGAACCAGTTTTTTTTTTATTTTAAACCAAACTGAATATAAAAAATTGTAGTTTCAATTTGGTTATTTTACTTAAAAAACTTATTTTTTCTCAAACAGTTTGAGTCCAGTTTAGTCTAACCAATTTTTTTTGCACACCTTGCTTTTATCAATGTGATCATAGTATGTGAGCTATTTTCATCAACAAGCATTCTTGAATTTATTCAATGTGGGATTTCTTTCTTTTATGAAATAGTTTGTTGATTGGGAAGTGTTGTTTTAACTCTATTTTGTCTTTGTAGAGGGAAAGGCGTCGGAATAGGGTTTGTCTTGTTCTCTCTTCATTTCATGATGTAAATTTTTACCTCTTATTGTATATTGCAATGTAAAATATTATCTTGAAACTTAAGTATAAAATCTTGGATCCCTACTTAGAAGCCTTATTATTGATTGGCAGGCTTGACACCATTTTTCAAGAGTTTATTAAGTTCTATACTAAAGTGGCCAATGCCATCATTGGATCAATGCTATTTGTATATCAAAATTAGTTGTCATGTATAATTATATAATATATACATAGTTTAGTTCATATTTTATATTTCAGTATATACTATAGAAAGCTTTTCACATGATACACTTTAAATGCTTGAAACATAACGTTTCATTTATTTCAACTTTTCAGATTTCAGCCACCATTTGACAAATGGCCATTTGCTCAAATGGCCATGATGACCTTTGGTCTCTTGTGTGTAATATTTTCATTAATCCTACTGGTGAGCCTGCTACTGATTGTTAACGCAGCCTGTAATATTTTTTGTTTTCTCCCATTCCATAGTCAGCACGGCTTCCATTTCCATATATCGTGTCAGCTCGTGGCCCATTTTTCGTGGGCCTTCGGAAGCCTAATTTAGTCTTGATAAATGATTGTTTTTTTTTTGTCAGAAAATCATATGCTCACTATGTGTGTGGCGTCCCCATCTAATTTGCAATGAGGAGCTTTGGCGAAACCACCCATGGCAATGGTTCGAGCCCAGTGATGATTCACCAAGGCCTGGTTTCAACGCAACCTCATACCGCGCATGTAGTGGCCTTCGATAACCCCGCTTGGCCGCTGGAGGAGCAAGAATTCATTTCAATTTCTGTTACGAACTAACACTTGCAGCCATGGAGCATAGCCACCCGAGACCGCTATTCCACCTCTGTCGATTCTCTTAGGGAGCATAACCATGGCAGAAAATTCCATTTCGTTAACCGTCCTTATTTTAAGAAAGAACCATGCTGAATCGAATGGGAAAAAATTGAAAAATGTATCAGATATAATTGCTAAAAAGCAAATACATGGAGAAGGGATTGCACATAAAATTCTCTTACCGAAAACTGCTACTCTATGATTTAGTTTAGATGTGAAAAATTCCCGATTAAACAATTAGGGTTGAAGCCGTACAAAGAAGGTTGGGTAAAATTAGTTTACCATTACCCACTCCATAATATAATTAATGGGCTTCAACAAATTAGTTAGGCCCATAAATAGAAGCTGTGCAATTTGGAGAATTGCTTCTACTTACACAGGACATTATAGACTATTTACTTCTACGAAAAGGATAAAATTTACCACTTCACAGGGAAGCTATGCAAACATTGAATGATAGTGGCTGAACATGTAACATGAGAAATTTTTCTTATACTATATAATATATATTAATGGTTGATTTTAGTATGTAAATAATATGACACGATGGAGTTAAAATTTTGAAGTTTGGTAGTTAGGAAGCTAAGATGCCAAAAATTACTGCAATAAATGAGAGATTAGTCTGAAGCTATATTTAGAATATAGCTCTGAGTTCATGAAAGTCTTACCAAAAGATGATTTATTATCTATAATGAAGAAAATAACTTTGGAATATAATATAGCGTGAAGATATTAAATTTAGAGGCGTCTTAAAATGCACGTCAAACATTTTGAACTACTGTTGCTAAATGCATCTTGAGTTTGGCACTTTGGCTTTCTTTAACTAATGAGTTAATGCTGATACTCAGTTTTAAAATGTCTTTTTGGCTATTTAAGAATGAAAAAACTAGGATAGCAACACATTATAACTAATAGGAGTCATTACATATTACGGATAATAATTCATAAATTTTAATGATAATTTAATTATTTTAAAAATATATTTTTCCACTTACTGATTTTATTTGCATACCAAAATCAACTATTAAAATTATCTAACAGCATAAAATACATATTAAAATACAAAATACGCATTAAAAATAATAAAATTACACATATGTTTATATATGTATTTATGTATAAATACATTATGACTAATTTTAATATATAAATAACATAACACTTTAGCAATATTTCGTGTGCTACAAAATATTTACATGTAAGTGTATTATTGATAATTGGACATAATACAGATGGCTTATTTTCTTAATAGGATACGTTTCTTATTAACACATTAAGCAAAGTAATAACCCTTTCTCCGAAAACTAGAAGTTGATCTATTTTTCAATTCAAAAATAGTTATAAATCTACATATCGACCAAAATTACAACAGGACATATTCTCAAAGTCTTAATTTTACTCCAAATCTACAGGAATATACTCAAAATATTTACTTCAATATATATATATATATATATATATATATACACACGGTAATACTATAAGTATCATTGTACACTTTCATACACATCATTTTTAGCACGAAAATATAAACAGTATAAAAATTTTATTTTTCTATGCTAATGTTTAGATTTTTTGTTGCTAAAAATAATGTGTACAAAGATGTATAATAATATGCATAGATTAACTTATATATATATAATATAATATATAATATATATATTGCAATTTTTTAATTTTATTTATAAGAAGTTACTTTTTTACATTCACTTATTAAAAAGTGATTAAGGTAGTGTTTGTTTTCAGAGACTGAAACTGAGATTGGGGGACTGAGACTCAGTATTGTGTTTGGTTGACATAGACTGGAACTAAAATTTCAATCTCAATCCCTAAAATTCCAATATTTTTAGTACCTCCGGATAATAGGGACTTGGAACTGAGACTAAAACTTTAAGTTAGCCTTTGGGAGAGAGACTAAGACTAGGGGACTGAAACTGGAAGACTGAGACTGAGAGACCGAGACTAAATTAAGTTTGTTATTGTGTTTTGTTTAAAATTTACTAAGAGAGAGACTGAGAGATAAAGATTAAATTAAGTTAATGGAGGAATAACAAAAGTTAGTAATGGAAACTTTAATGTTAAATGAGGATATTTGAGTAAAAAAATTTTTTGAGAAACTTTAAAAACTTAATTTAGTCTTTAAAAAGTTTAAAAACTTTTTTTTACTCAAATACCCTCATTTAACATTAAAGTTTACATTACTAACTTTTATTATTTCTCCATTAACTTAATTTAATCTCTATCTTTCAATCTTTATCTCATAGTAAATTTTAAACTAAATACAATAACAAACTTAATTTTGTCTCAGTCTCAATCTCTCAATTTTAGTTTTCCAATCTCATTCTCTATTCTCAATCTCTCTTCTAAACGATACCTTAGAGAGTTTGATTATATATATTGAAACGAACAAAGTGTGAATAGAAGACAAAATGGAGCTTGATTTGAGATTTTGACGAGAATGTTAAGTGTATAATAAGTTAATAACAAACACACTTTAGATGCATGATACTCATTCCAAACAATAAAAAAGGAATTTGATTAAATGTCAGAAGGACGAAATTCAAATCATATGTAACTTTTCCAATTTTATGGTGAAGAACATGTTTCCAATTTTATCAAAATCTTGAGAAAGATACTTATCTATATTCGAGGGGGGGAAAATAGAATTTGAGTATAACGTGACGATATTAAGATTAAAAAAAAAAAAAAAAAACATTTTAGCCATGCTAATTTCTCATTGTTGAGACCTATCCAAGCGTTTTTAATGATATTTTTTTACCTGAGAGACATTATAATAAAAATGTTTAAAACGGTTTTATACAAGTATCTTTTATCTTCTTCATTAATTAATTAAAGTTATAATATTTTATATTTTTTATATATATCATATTTTAAAAGTGTGAATTTTATTTAGATTTTTGAGAATTTAAATTTTAATATATCAAATTTTAGTTTTGGATTACTTAATTTTATTTTAATAATTTTTATCTTATTATTTATTTATTTTCATGATTTTCAATTTTTACTTTTGCAATTTTATATTATATATTTCTTTATTTTAAATCTTTTATCCTTATTTTTAGTAATTTCATATTTTTAATTTATTTTCTTACTTTTAATTTTTAATGTATTAGAATTTTTAAAAATTATTTTTTAATTATGAAAAAATAAAAGTCTTTAAAAAATGTTTTAAACATCTTGATGTGAGTGGTTCCCTTTTTACTTTTGTTTTAAAATGAAAGTTATTTTCTAAGTGTTACCAAATGCTTGATTTGGTAAAATTTTTACTTTTACTTTAAACCCTAAAACTTTTACTATTCGAGAGTAGACAAATTAAAAAAAAAAGGTTTAGTTAGATAAAGTTTTTATTTTTCGAAAATAGTTTATGAAAGTTGTCTTTTAAAAGATAATTTTTTAAAAGTCAAAGCATGTATTTGATAAAATTAAATAAAATATCTTTTAATAAGCATAATCAATAACAATTATGTTTGATAAAATAGCTTTTAAAATTTAAAAAATCATAATAAATATGAATATATATAATAATAAATAGAAGTATTTATTAATAAACAAAATTCGGTTCCACTATCCACACACCATTTTAGTAGGCACCAATTTGACATCTGTAAAAAATACGATCATTAATGTATTAATGCTTTTTAATTTTATAGTCCACCTATGATAGTCGTATTTTTATATGAGTGAAAAGATGATGTTTGCCAAAATGGTATGTAAATAACATTATTCAATAAAATTATATTAGACTTTTATTTTCCAAACACAAAAAAAGGTCCCTAGCTTTTAAAATGTTCAAGCAACTATCCTAAAACTTTTACCAAACAAGCCTAATATTCACAGCAGCATATCTATATATATCATTGTATATTTTTATATATTTTATTTCATAAAAGATATAAATATCAACATAAAAATAGTTTCATATAGCATAAAAATAATATACATTAACACAAAAATCAAAATAAAAAAAAAGTAAGAAGTGTTTAAATATATATAATGACACAGGTGAATTAATTCTAGACAAGTGAATTTCTTGAGAAAACAAACACAAACTAATTTGCGTACCGTCCTTCTAGCAACTGTAGGTCTTCCATAGCGATTGGTCCACAGTACCCTTTCTCCCATTATAAATATGATCACCATGGAATGCCCAAAACCATATAGAAAGCTATAGTACTTAGATATTTCACTATAATATATATCAACCATGGCTGATAGCAAGGTTATGGTGATAATGGTATACTATGCAGTCATCTATGCAGCACTCAGTGCAACCACCACCACCGTTCCTAAGGCGGCAGCAGCGGCCATGTCATGCAGCGAAGCTAAGAACGACGTGATGCCATGCCTGTCATACGTAATGTCTGGCGGGCCCAAAGTGCCTCAAGCGTGCTGTAATGGGATTAGGACAGTCTACGGTGCTGCTCAGACCACCCCTGATCGCCAAGCTGTATGCTACTGCATTATTAACTCCATTAAGGGAGTCCCTTTCTCTCCCTTTAACGTTCGCAATGCTGCTGCTATTCCTAAGCAGTGTGCTGTCAACATTCCTTACCAGATCAGTCCCGATATTGATTGCAGCAAGTATGTACATACATTCATATATGTACTTTTCTTTTGGATATACATTCGTGCATTCATTCCAATAAAATTATATAATTCTTATTTTTTTTACTGTGACTCGAATTTTCTTTATGTATTAGATTTCATTATTTCTGTATTTGGTACATAAACTTATTAGGTGTGAAACACATGTACACCTAGATTTTTTCTTTTTAATACGGATAAGTTTATATATATACATAATAAAAGTAAATACAAATACTTTCGTTACAACAAATTTCTAAACTCCTTAGATGGCTTATACTTGGATAATAGCTTATGTAATTTTGTTTGGTTTATTTGGTGCAGGGTGAAGTAAGGTTCAAGATATCTGGAGTAGTAGAAGAGGAGGGATGTTAGTTGTACTGTGTATAAATAAGAGGTCACGTGACTTATGGCTTTAAATGACTAGAAAAATAGCTTCCTTTGAAGCTTTATACAAATAGTGTTCTTGTATGTGTATGTGTGCACTTGCTTGTAAGATAGGGATTATATATGGTACTATAGAACAAGAGACGTGCAATAAAAATAAGAAGCAGTTGTTTGTATGATAATGATATGCTTCCTTTATTAGTAAACAAGATATTGAGACATTAACTGATTGTTGAATAGTGTGAAGTGTTACAAGCACTTCAAGCTAAGAAAGACTTTTTGCATGAATATGATTATTAAAATTTGTTAAAATAATTATAAATTTATAATTAGTTTAATTTTGTAATACATAAAGGTGGCAAAACGGGTGGAATTTGCCGGGCCAAAGCTAAAATTTTAAACCCGTCAAATTGAAAAAACTCGCTAAGCCTGCATCGCCGAATCTGCGAATTTTGGCTGGGTGGGACGGGACGGCCGGCCGGGCCTAGGTGTTTTTTTTTCCTTTTAGTTTATAAAATATTTATGAATATTAGGAGAATATATGCATACATATATACTAAAAATTGTAATTTTTATTTCTTTATTTATTTTATATTCTTATACACATTATATTATACATTTATTATATAGTTATTTGAATATTAAGTGTAGATTTCTATTTTTCGTATTTTAAAATAATTAAATAATATATATTCTAACAAATAATTTTATTAGCGTTGAAAATAATTGAGAAAAATTATTAAAAAATTAGATTATTTTTCATTTATATTTGATTTTAAATAAATTATTATTTATTAGATTATTTTTAATGTATTTAACAATTTTTTTTAAAAAAATATAAATTTAAACGGGCTAATAATCCCGGAGGCCCGCAACCCACCATAGGGCGGGACGAGCTAGTATTTTGAACTCGCGGCACTTTGCCGTCCTGCCTCGCTTTTTGGCGGGCCAAAACGGGCGGGCTACCCGCTTTACCACCCGTGTATGTTCATAAAGCAACTTGGAAATTGATAAAACAAAAAATCATTTAGTGGCTCTTTCAAACATTATTCATTTAAAAACTTTTATTGCACTCATGTTTTTAAGACCCATCATGCCCCAGCTTGAGCGTCTTCTGGATCTAACTGTTCTTGGCAGTATCATCCGCATATATAGTCTTGACTCTTGACTCCCTGAATCCAACTCGCTTGCTTCATTCTCTGAACCATCACCTGGAGTTACATGGCAGAAGGTGCTTAATACTTCCATTCATCGTTGGTCACCCATGATTGGCGATTTCTCTGAGCAATCTCTATCTGCTTCACGCTCAGTAGATTGCCCCTTCTTCCTTCCCACTAGGTGGTTTGGATACAATCATACAAACAATACAGGAACCAGGTCTATGCCGAGGGTGCCTTGTGGTAGTAGCAACTGGTGTTCTGCTAGGGTAACCTGCATCGTCTCCGGGAATTGCAGCATTATTTGCCAAAGCATCTAGTAGTCCAGAAGATTCATGTTCCTGGGTTGGTCTTGGACAAAATTGCAAATTGTAGCATCTTAGATGTTATAATAATAATAATAATAAGAAGAAAAAGTATAGGTAACCAATAATTTTCTAACCAAAAAATCAATCAATAGAAAATAAAACATCCAAAACCACTCTTTATAGAACATCCATAATAGAAGTCATACAGAACATCCGAAACCTAAAGTAACCTAAGCCAACTTTAGATTTTTTTAGAAATAGAACATCCGAAACTTAAAAACAGAACATTCAAAACATAAAGAAATAGAACATTTAATTTAAATTGTTGACTAATGTTGGCTGAATTTTTATTGGGTTACTATATTGAATTACACTTTTGAAACACTCCTCCTAGAGAGGTGGCAGTGCAATTTCTTATAGATAACGAACAAGCAACGTCTTTGCCTTGCCTGACTAGTTTGTAATTTCTTTGCCTTGCCTGACTAGTTTGTAATTACACTTTTGGAACAAACCTTATAACGAACAAACAACCTCTTTGCCCTTGCCTTTTGCCTAACTATTTTAATTTTATTTATTTTTATAAACACTAAAAGCATGATACGAAATAAAAAAAAATAAAAAAAAAATACTAGATATACAATTTCTTTTGGCAACCAAGTTTCACTAAATTTTTTTTCTTATTTGTCTGGCTCTCCTCCTTTTCCCACTTCTTCAACTAATGTGAGTGGCAATCGATTGAACCTAATTGACAAAATACTCGTATCCGTAATATTTATCGTATGAAAATACCCAAATATATAATTTCCTATGGTAGTATGGTTGTTTTATTATTTCGCAATATCCAAATATATAATTTTCATGGATGTTATAAAATTAGATGGAATCATGGAATGGCGCACTATAAAGTGTCCATTCATTTCCAAAGCATAATATTGCTACCAAAAAAACAAAATTGTCATTAAAATTGTCTTGTATATCCTGCTATAAACAAATACAATTAGAACTTATTCTCACAAACAAATAAATTACGAAATTAGCATCATCATATGCGCATATTTCCTTTGACACTCGCTGATCTATATAGGTATACAACAAATCAACAATACAACCATTTTAAACAAGGACAAGGACAGTGCATATATAATGGGAAAGTACTTTGGAGCACAAATATCTACCTACATAATTCACAAGGATATGAAGGCTACCCAGAAATGGATCATGCCCTGGTTAGAATACATCACTTTGAAAATATTCAATTCAAAGCATCATAACATACCCTTATTGAACCAAGAAGCATAACCATGCAAGATACAGTTAAAGTGGCAATGACTCCACATTCTTAGGCTGTAACAGTTTTCGGTTTGACCCCAATTTTTTTCCAAGAAACACTAGGCATGATTTGCTTCTTGTCGACACGATCTTTGTACTGGATGGCAAAGTTGAGCACCGAATCAAGGAGAGAATCCGAAAGGAGGTGTGGCTTGAGTCCCAGCTCAACTAGTTTAGTGTGCTTGGCATTGTAGTAATGCTCCTCTGCTTCCACTCTCGGGTTCGGCACGGTTATTGTTTCCACGTTGAGCCCAAGTTTCCTACCAGCATTGGTAACAAGGGCAGCTAGTTGATTGACTGAATACTGCTCGGTAAACTGATTGAAGACTCGGAACTCCCCAGGATTTGCAGGGTTTGCGATGGCAAGCTCGACACATTGAACTGTATCTCTTATGTCCAGATAGCCCCTAGTCTGAAATATGTATATTCCACAATACAGACAATATTAGCTGAAGATAATTTGATAACTCCCATAGCCATACGCATTAGCTCACAAAAATTAGTTAGATTATCAAATTAAGCAATGGCTAAAAGAAAAATACACCCACTTTACTTAACTCCCTGTCTAATGAGGTGAGCTGAGATAACATTTAAAGACAGCCAGTAACAGTTATTCAGGATCTGCCAGATATCTGAACTATAGAATAAGTTGCAAAACTAGTAATCTAAATATCATTTGATGAGAGATCTAAAAGGTGGCTACATATATCTGTTCACCATTTCCCAAACACTAAAAGGTAACTAATTTTCAGAGAATGGGTTCCATATTTTCAGATACACAAAAATAACGAAGGCATAAGTTTTCAGGTGGCAGTCATAAAAATTTGATTCTCAATATGACACGTTAAATGCAACCTCAAAATCAGATAGAAATTGTTAAAGTTAAAAGCATGCATGGTTACACAACAATGCAGACACAAAAGAGGTAGCAGAGAGGTGTAGGGTAGCCCATGCCTCTAAGAAGCTCCACCAATGTCCGCCTTCCAATTCTACTGGTTGTGTAAAACACAATACATATTCAAGAATGCATGCCCTTACCATACCAATCATCAAAAAGTCATTCTTCTACTTAATGATAAGAAGTAAATAAATAGAAGGATCCGTTACCTGGCCTCCTTTACCATATACAGTAAGTGGATGACCGACGGCAGCCTGAACACAGAATCGATTCAATGCAGTTCCAAATATGCCATCATAATCGAATCTGTTGTACAACTCTTCATGCATCGCAGTCTCATCTGTCCTTACTCCATATACCACTCCTTGATTCAGATCAGTTGCTCTAATCCCCCAAGCTTTGCAAGTGAAGGCAATGTTATGTGAATCATGAACCT
>JASCZI010272041.1:25903-45048 GCA_036250425.1 Stylosanthes scabra
CGGATACGGCAAAGTATCTGTCCTTCCATTGTGAGTAATTGTAATATAGCCCTCCTCAATATCAATATTTGGAGTACCATATTCACCCATGGTCCCAAGCTTAACCAAATGACACTGCTCTCTGAACTCCTTTATAGCAAAAAGAACATTCAGTGTCCCGATAACATTATTCTGTTGTGTATACACAGCTCTTGGCCGATCTATCATAGAATAAGGTGCAGATCGCTGCTCCCCAAAATGGACAACAGCATCAGGTTCAAACGACTTGAATGTTTCAGTTAAGAACTCAAAGTCGCATATGTCACCAATATAGAGCTCAATACCTTTACCAGTGAGAGATTTCCAACAGCTGATGCGATTCTGAATGGAGGATATTGGTGTTAGAGAATCCAATCCAAGCTGGTGATCAAAGAGACGTCGAATAAGGTTGTCAACAATGGCAACCTCATAACCCTTCTTAGACAGATGAAGAGCAGTTGCCCAGCCACAATAACCATCTCCACCAATGACCATGACCCGCTGTGGTTTAAAAGGCTCACTAGAGCTAGTTTGAACTGGGGTTTCTAGGTTAGTTGAAACTGCATTAACCTGTACTACCAAACTTTTTCTTGGCTTCTGTCGTTGCAAGAAAAGCTTTCTAAATGGATATGTGGAATTCTTGCAAGCAGCTGAGATCGAAAATGATATTGAGCATTGATTGAGAGGTTTTAAGTAAGGTTTGTTTCTAGAGAAGATAGTCGGGGAGCTAGAAGACAATAGCAATTGAGCCATATTTAATCAAAGGTTTGTCTCACTTTCCTGAAACAAGAATCAAAAGCCTGTTATTCATATTTAATATCAAACAGGAACAAATCATAACTTCATCAAGAATTTAAAAATTACTTCTAAAATAATTCATCAACAAATTAATATAATTTCCAACTATGTAGAATGCGGATTCAAAGCAAGTCACAAAGAGTTCATACTTGTATCTATTAGCATGCGTCAATACATATCAAATGTGATTAATAAAATCAACACCACCACCTAGCAAAATGAGCAATAAACAATAATCATGTAATCCTAGTTATCTTAGTGGCAACTTGAAAGGTAGGAACACCAGCTAGCTAAGGCATAAATTTCCCAATCTTTTGTATGCCCTCAAGACAAGAACATCATTGCTTGACTATTTCAAAAACTAGCCCTAAGGTAAGTAAAATCTCTTTGAAAACCTAGGTTTGTTATCAGCCATTAGCATATGAGTTCATTAACAATTATTTATTTTTTTTAAATTGAAAGGTCAGTTCCTTAACTCGGCCTATGTTTTACATAGCCGGTCCCAAGTCCGGATAAACGAGGAGGGTTGTTTGGCTTGCGACAACCAACGTAAAACAGTGTCGCATCCCTATACATGGCCACAGCGCAATGACGTCTTTGGAACCATGTTGGGTTGTGTTAGGCTTGTGCGACAGACAACATAAACTGTGACGCATCTCAATGCATGGACATGACGCAATGACGTCTTTGATCCATGGAGCCGACCCCACCTAATGGGAAAAGGCTTAGCTGATGCTGATGATGAAAGCCCAGTTCCTTAGGTAAGTAATAATTATTGCCATTAACATAAGTCCTAAGCTTTGTGAATAATAAGCTAGTTACCACTGAGCAAGACCAAACTGCCTAAATAGGTAACAGTGTCAAACGATGCCAAAAAATACTAGTAAAATAAAATTAGAGCCAAGCCAGTGTCAAAAAATAACCATCAAACTAACCCTAAATAGCCACATCTCAGTCTCAAGTATCAAAACAAGTGTTAAAAAATTTACCACCTAAACCTAAAATCGACAGTATTATTATAAGGGGAATAAAAAGAACTGCAGGAAAAGTATCAATCAACCAAACACAGGTTGGGTAAACACTAAACATTTGAAAAGAGGTAACGTAAACGGCTTACCTGCACGCTGCAGGTGGACAGCGATTGGAGGACGGCGAGAGGCAGAGGCGGAGGGGAGACGGCGCGACGGTGAGAGGTGAGGCTGGTACGGCGGAATTCCGGTTGAAGGGCGGGAGGGGGGAGGCTGGAAATGGCAGCGAGGAGGGCTGAGGGAGGCCGGAGGTCAGGAAGAGTTGACTTGAGAGAGTGAGAAGCGAGAGTGAGCAAGAGAGGAAACGAAGGTGCCTGTGCTAAAGGATTGGATTTTCACTAAAATATATAAAATATAAGGAAAATTCTAGCATGATGACACCATTTTGATCTTCTAATAATGATGATTTATTATTATTTGATAAATAAAAAGTGGATCACTTAAAATTTATGACAGGCACATATTTTCATACTCAATAATATTACATGTCAACAATTTATTAGATCATATAAATATCCTCATTAAAAGATAAGTATAATGTCCTCACACTACACTGCACCTTCCCAAAATATAAACTATTCCCACTTTTGTTTTCTAAAAAACATTGCCCTGGCATGTCAAAAAGAAAAAATGCCATGGAATATTGAGGAATATACTGAAATCGGTTATTTACTTATTTTATATTTGATGTTTCCTTCACTTTAAGTTTTGTTAAGGCACGTCATACATGATTTCGGAGAAGTGATTTTTCTTTTTTAAGTGAAGAAAGAATTCAAGATAGCTAGAATCTCGATTAAACTTTTAAAATTTTTTGATATTATAATTTTTAATGAATTAACCGATTTTACACAATTTACACTAAGTCATACGATTTTACGATTTAAATTTTTCTATAATTTCACGTTTTTACATTTTAATTTATTTTTCGATTCCACGTAAAATCTCGATTTTCTCTACCTTAATTTTATGAAAATGAAGTTTATAATTAAACTTGTAAGAACCTGTATTTCACGACATGTTCTTATTTTTATTTTTATTTTTCACGATAAAACCAAAAATATCCTTTTTTTAAAAAAAAAAATATTCAAGTAAATGATAAAAGCATGCATGAAAGTTTTTATAGTGGACAAAAGTATATATGAAATATTCGAAGGGACAAAAGTACACATGAAATATTCGAAACAATTGTCCATCGTTAATTAAGAATAAATAAACAACATGTGTACTTTTGTCTATTATTTTAAATCTTTCATGTGTACTATTGTCTTTTCGAATATTTCATGTGTACTTTTGTTCTCCATAAAATTCTTCATGTGCGTTTTTATCAATTTACTCAAAAAAATCAAATAAAGGGCCAAAAAACCATTGATAAGTCAAACTAAAAATTGATCACAAGACGGGACGAATCCAGAAAATAAATTATGTAGGGTCAAAAATAAAATTTAAAGTGACTCGAGCTAAGTCGATAAATGCCAAACTAAACTGATGGCTTGTCTCAATAGTAATTAGTAATTTTATACAAATAAATTATAGAATAAAACATGTGCGGTTGATTCAGTCGCATTTGTTAAATATTGGTTGAAACAATAAACCTTCAATCCAACACGAGACATCAAGCTTGTTAAATCATATGTCTCGTACAACAATGCTTGCATAATTGAGCGATGGGAAAGGAGCAGCTGAAACCATCTCCGAAGCAAATTTCTTGCTTGCATAGCATTGTAGATGGTCCTCGTAATTCATTTGTCCTATTATACCTATAAGATGACATACTTAGCAGTAACAACAAGATTAACATCAAGGACACAAATAAAAAAGATTTGAAATCAGGAAATTAATTTTGACATAGATTTTTCATGACTATATATAAATAATGAAAATGCAAATGACTTAAGAAGGCTAAGGAGTTTCTAATCATCCTCCGTACAGATTAAATGAATTCTAAAATAATCTAAAATAATTTTATTACTTATTCGGCACTCTCCTCATTGTCAGGGTTAATAGAAATGTCATTTGCTGGGACTTCCACGTCCTCTTCTCTGGTCAAATGTAAAGACCTGATATCACTTCCGCATGACAAGTTCAACCTCGTCTCAATTGTGAAACTAACATCAGCCAGTTCAATGTATTCTCTCATGTCAAACAAGTTTCACATAAATCACTACATTCCACTCTTTGTCAATCACATCATCTACATAGTAAACAAGTTGAGCTTCAGATGTTAATATGTACGGTTCATCATCTACTTTGTTTTTAGTGTGTATCAAACGAGAGAAATTAACACTCGTGAGCCCAAGGTGGTCTTTTTTATGCCTCGGGTGGTAGTCTTTTTCGCCCAAATACACTTGACCAATACCACATCAAATCGATTATGGTAGTTCAACTCAATTATGTCAATTATTTTTTCATAGTATGGGACGCTAGCAACCGCCACATCTTTTACGCATGCTTGCATAACTTCTAGTATCAAAAGAGACACACACTCCACTATTTTGGGTTTGGCCCGTCAATTAATTAAATTACATTACTCTGTATTG
This sequence comes from Stylosanthes scabra, assembly GCA_036250425.1. Lineage (NCBI taxonomy): Eukaryota > Viridiplantae > Streptophyta > Magnoliopsida > Fabales > Fabaceae > Stylosanthes > Stylosanthes scabra. The sequence continues at coordinate 30,285 of JASCZI010272041.1, forward strand.
TATTTGTATGAATATAGTACGATTTTTATGTTTGTAAGAAGATATTGTTGAAATAGAGAGCTGGGACCCATCTACAAATGACCTTTCTCAAAATAATTCACTTGCACAAGTGTAGGTTCTAGACCATGCCAAACCCAACTCTTCGGTCACACATCACAACTGTCGAGTCATGGGGTGCAGATTCATGAGTATCAAAAGGAGATAGTTGAATTAAAGACTGAGACAACAGAAGAGAAGAGGAAGAGACAAACAATGGAGAATCTTCTTAGATTCCTTATGCAACAGTAAGGAGATGATTTGCCACCTAAGATCATTTCAAAAATGAATGCTTTAGGTAGTGGAGCGACCACTTCGGATGCCAGTCCCTCTTCTGAGACATCCGACCTTCAATCACCCCCCATGAGATTGTGCAGAATGACATTGTAGATACCGAGTTTTTATTCCATATAGAGGCGGTTGGTTCGAACCGTCGCCAAATCAGCATCATATGTTTTGAGGTTTTCATATAGCGGCGGGAAATATAGGGTGGTTTCTCGCCGCAAAATATTCTAAACGACAGCGATGTGCACACAGCGGCGGTTGTAAACAGAGACATATGACGGCGGTTATGTTAGCGGTTTCTCAAAATCGTCACTAAACTGTTACGGATAGCTGTATAGGCGGCGATTGATCCTTCCGCCGTAGAATGTTTTGTGGCAATTTAAGCGCCGCTAAGGGAAATTTAAAAAAGCCACTATCTTGCAGTTTTGTTGTAGTAAATAGTTATCCCTAAGTAGTAATATTTCATCAATTTTGGTAGGATAGTCATGCAGCATATCATTTTGAACAACCAAAATATTTATCATTAAATTATATATTAGAAATTTAGGATTATTTGATAATGTTTTTTTCTTAAATATCTGTGTTTTTAATAAATTTGTCTTTATTGATTACAAAATAGTTACCATATACAATAAGATAATTAAAACAAATTAATTACAATAATAAGTAGAACATATTAATTTTTAGATCTATTAACTTCTTAATAAAAACGAACATTTCGTAACACCACTGCATCATTAATAAAGTCCATTTTCTCTTTCTTCCGTTATATTGACAATACTCAAAGCACGTGTTACCTAATTTATGAATAAAAAAGCGTATCTATAAATTTGAATGAATTTTTTTTTTACCTTAAAATGCACCCATAATACATATTACCGAATGTGTTTAACTAGTACTTAACCCGTGTGATACACGGACTTTATATTCTAATTTAAATTTAATTAGGTATAATGATGTATAAGATATAATTTATAGAATTTAGTATGATATTGTTGTTAAAATTATCAAATCAATATAATAAACATATTATCATGACCCTAATTTCGAAATATATGATATCTCTCTTAACTTGTTCATTCTTTCTTGATCCCTCTCTATATCTTCTCTTTCCCTCTCCCTCTCTTTCTCTCCTCATCGCTCCGTCTTTCTCCCTCTCTCCATCTCTCTCTCTTTCTTTCTCCCTCTCTCTTCCTCTCCATCTCTCTCACTCTTTCTCTCTCCCTCTCTCTCCCTTCTTTATTTATCTTTTTCTCTCTTCTTCTCCCTTTCTTCCCTTTCCTCCCTCCCTCTCTAACCTTTTCTTTCTCTCTATATCTCTCTTCATCTCTCTCATTCTTTTTCTCTCCGTTCCCCCTTCCCTTTCTCATTCTCTCCCCCCGCACTCTCTATCACTCTCAGTCTCCCTTTCTCCCTCTCCCCCACTCTTTCCTTTGCTACCTTCCTTTCTCTCTTCCCTTTCTTTCTTTTTTTCTCTCTCTCTCCCTCTCCCTCCCACCCTCCATATCCCTCTCTGTTGCTCTCTCTCGCCCATTTTCTCTCTTCATATCCCTCTCCTATCTCGCTCTCTCTCCCTTGTACTTTCCCTCTTTTCATTTATCTCCCCTATCTCTCCCTCTCACCTCGCCCCATCTGTTCTCCCCCACTCTCTCCGTTGCTCCCTCCCTCTTTCTCCTTCTTTCTTTCTTTCTCTCATCCTCTCACCCATTATTTCTCACCCTCTCTCTCCCTATCCCTCTTTCTCTTCCTCTCCCTTTCTCCCTCCCTTTCTCCCTTATTCCCTCTGTCTTTTCCTTTATATATCTCTCTTTCTCCCCTATCTCCCTCTCTCTCTTCCTTATTCTCTCTCTCTTTTTTATATATCTCTCCCTCTCTATCCCTCTCCTCCTATGTCTGTCCTCTCTCCTCTCTCTCCCCCTCGTTCTCTCTCCTCTACTCTCTCCCTTTCTCTCTCTCTCCTTAGCATTCTCTCTTTCCCATTTTCTCTCTTCATATCTCTCCTTTGTGTTTTCCCCTTTCATCTATAAATTATTTTGTTACAATTAATAATTTTTTAAAAATAATAATGATAAAAATAATTAAAATTTCAATTGGGAAGTTAAAGATAAGGACAAAAATAAAAATTAAATTTTAAACACAGTTAAATATCACCATAAAAAATAATTAAATAAATAAAAATTCTAATAACGACACCTAAGCGTTTAACCCTCTAATAGAATACCAATTGTTAGTGTTGTTGACCGAAATACAATGTTATAGTTTTCGATCAAATTTGCAATCTTAATTCAAATTGTTTGAAACAATTTAAAATTCATATTAAAATTGTTTGAATCAATTGTGTTTAAGTTTTCGGTACAATCCTAGTATATTATTTGAATCACTTAAAATTTTAAATTCACCCATCAATCCTAGAAATTGTAATGAAAACTTCTAATTGAGTTTTAAATTAATTAAAGATATTTAAAAATTTATTATGCTTATAGTTTTAAATTTCAAATTTAAACTAAAATTACTTTAGTTACAATTTTAAATTTAAATTAAAATTACTTTAGTTACCATTAATAAACTTTTTAAAATAATAATGATTAAAAAAATAAAAAAATTCAGTTAGGAAAATAGAGATAAGAACAAAAATGACAATTAAGTTTTAAATTAAAACTAATTCTGCCAATTAAAAATAATTGAAAAAACAAATTTTCTAATGACGACACGTAAGCATTTAGACCTCTAAATTTACTCTCTAGCCGCCACGTTAGCAATTGAGATTCCTAATTGTATATTATTAAGATTAAGATTAAGATAAGATAAAATAAAATAAGATAAGATAAAATTAAGATAAGATATTATTTTAATTTTTTTTATAGTTCAATTCCATCGTATTATGAAAACAAAATTTCATTTGTTCAAGAAGAAATTCCATAAAAAGTACAAAAAAAGTTATGGTACGGAAATGAAAAATGTCTAAAATTAGATAAAAATACAGCGTTAAAATTTAGTCATCTTATTTTTGTGTATTTATATATATAATTTTAGAATTTTTCAACTAAATAATCAATTACTATAATAATTAAATCTATTATAATAAAAATGTCAAAGTAGTAATATATTAATAATTAGTTTTTTTATACTTATATAATAACAAAATTATAAAATATATCATATACATATTTTCAATTTTATATATTATTTTTTATAAAATAGTTATTTCGCGTAGACCTCCAATTAAACTTATAAAATCGTTAATTAGTAGATCAAATAGTTCAAAAACTAATCCAATTTTCAGAATTTTGATGCGAAGGCATATGTTTATGTCTAGCAAGCACGGAATTACTATTTTCACTACCATAACATAAAAAGTTATATAAACACTAACAAGTAACAAATATATTAGTTTGGACTTTCGATTAATTTTTTTAAAATATATTTTTGTATTTTAAAAATTAATTTTGTTTGAATAGAAAACATAAGGAATAAAGTACTTTTTCTAATAGACAAATTTATTAATATCTTCTTAAATTTTTGCTTTTTAAAATGTAATATATTGCTTACTTAAATGGGAAAATTTTCTTTTTTATTTTAATAGAATTGCTTTTTAATTCTTCCTTCAAAACAGTCGATCTAAATGACCAAATACTTTCTTCATTCTAAAATAATTATTTAAAAATAAATATATATATATATTAAAAAAGAAAAATGTTATTTGCAGACTAAGATTAGTCACTAAAATTAACCACTATATATTTATATATGAAAATACATCAATACATATGTAATTTTATCATTTTTAATATATATTTTGTATTTTAATATGTATTATATATTAGTGGCTGATTTTAATGCATAAATAACATAATATATTAAAAAATTAAAAATGATGAATGTCAGTAACATTAAAAACTATATCATTAGAAACATTGCCCTTAAATTATTACCTATTTGTAATTTATTTATAATCATTTAATTATCACAATTTTTTTTTGGGTGTCATTTAATTATCAAAATTAAGTCAATTATGTTATTAAATTAAATAAACAATTAATGTTAATATGATTAATAATAACCAAGACGATGAACACCAACAAAATAAAAGAAACCTATCTTTCTGTTACAACGGTAAAATCTTGGATTTTAATTTCACTTGATACGAAATATTATCAAGTGATTAAGGAACCCAACACTTATTAGTTAACTTGAGTCCCAAGCAATATAACAAAGTAAAACCCTTCGCTCTGCGGTCTTCACTTCATAGTTCATAGGGTTTCTCTTTCTCCTTTTGCTTCTAATAAAAAAATCCTCTGTTAGTGTTACATGCAAACTCACCACCATATCTTTGTTTCCAAAGTTTTCACCTTTTGTTCCTAAGAAAGTAAGAATCGTTCTTCAGATGCTCAAACAAAAGGATACTCGAAAAATGTCTTTTCCCTCTTCAGCATTCTGTGTTCATCAATTCAACAACAACAGCAACAACGTTGTTCTTGATTCTCGTCCCAACAAGAGAGCTAAAGTGTTGGAAAAGAGTGAAGACAATTCAAGAATGAAGAAGGGTACTACTGAGGCCGCCAAAATAACTTATTTTGATGCGGTGAAAGAACATGATGAAGAAAAGAAGAAACGGAGTTCTTCGGGTATGGATCGATGCAAGAAGATGCAGTGTTCTGTGACTCTGAGAAGGTTATTGGTTCATCCAGATGGGGTGCATTTTAAGAAAGCAAATTATTCAAATCCTTTGATGGATTTGGAGAACATTCAACTGAAGCTAGGGAAGGATTTGTACAAGAAAACTGATCAATTTGCTGCTGATATCAGACTGGTATTTCGCAATGCGATGTTTCGCTATCCCTCGAGGCATAACGAAATTCATCAAGCTGCTGCTATGTTGAGCGAGCTTTTCGAGACTAAGTGGAAGGATTTGGAGGGAAAGTGGGAAGCTGAGAAGGTACAGAAGTTAGAGGAAGATATGGCAATGGCAAAGGCAAAGGCAAAGCCTTTCAAATCTAATGAAGGGGAGAAAAGGAAACGAATTTTGGATGTAGATTTGTCAATTGCTATTGCCAATGCTAAATTGCAATGGGAGAAGATGAAGAAGAGCAATGAAGCTGTTGCTGTTGCACAACAGAACAATGTGTTCATCGGTCGCTACAGCGTTTGGTTGCAAAGGGAGAAACAAAGGGAGATAATGCAGAAGATGGAGAGAACAGTTTTCTTTGGTGATGATAATTTCAAGTACTTTCATGATCTGGAAAATTTGTGTGGCTGTTCACTGACTCATTGCTGTTCACTGACTCATTATTGCACGAAGGAAAATCCATTGTTGAAGGATCTCACCGGTTTGGTTCTTAGGGAAGCAGAGTTTGTGACACTAACAGATTTTGAAGACTAGTTCCATAGTCAAGATTTGGAAAAAGAAGAAGAAGAAGAAATACTTTTTGATATGTTTCAATTGATGAGTAGTGTTTGATTGCAGTTAATATGGAACTGACTTGAAACAATTGTAAAGAAAGACATTGTTCGTATGTTTATTCATTAATGTGAGTATGTGACTCTGAGCTCTTTGCTGATTCATAGGTAAAAAAATTGTTCATTAATGTCTAATTCTATATGCTATGTTGGGTGTGTTACAAAATTCATGTTTATGTGTGCGCTGATATTGACGTTGCCCTTAAAATATGGTATGACCAAAATTCTTAGGTTTAAGTTAGCTGTTTATAGTCATTTGTGAAATTAGCTTTGTATTCAGGAAATTCTGTTAGTATTACTCTCTTGTAGGAGAAAGAGCTATTTTCAGGGTCTCTTGATGTTATTTACCTAAGCAAATACAATGTAATTTTCATTCAGAATCTGTGATGGAATAAGGTTGAGATTTGAACTATGGATTAGTATGTACTAGTAGTCTTCTCCAGCAGTGCCGTCCTTCGTCAACTTGTCCAAATTCTCAGCATTTAGTGTTTTGTTGTGTTTTCTTCCCAATTTCAATTATTGAGTTTACTTCTTGATTCACATGATCAGAATCTTAATTGCAGGCGGTTTTAATAAAAAAGTTATTCTTGAAGAGTGATAAACTGATAATATAAGAACATCTATCTGAATTTCTATGTCATGAACTCATGAGTACAATGAATAAACTGGTAGTGTAACTTAGATGCACGCTAGGTGTAAACAACCTTAACTGATTGACGAGGTGTTGTTGAATTAGAACAACCACCAGAACCAACTTTAATTTGAACTGAAGTAGTTTCCTGCTCAAAGCTAAAATATTAAATAGACATCTTCAATGCATTCGACCTAACTATATGTTACTTGCATCATTGTTGATGCTCCTTAACAACATTCTTAAGCCAATGAATTTCTTATCGGGTTTTTATGTATTTTGGCGAAAAAATAATGTTTACAGTGTTCACCACGACTATAATGCACATTCCAAAGTAAGCAATGAAAATTAGAAGCGTCAATTGACCAGCACTCTTGTGCCCGCAGGTTGTTTCAGGTGGGGGCTTAATTAGTTCCATAGAATTGACATAGATGACGCCAAAGTAAAAAGTTGGAGCTATCAGCACTTCAGCAGGGCACCCATCCTGCCCGCTGGTATTAAAATAAGAAATGCTATAATTGTGACAATAAGAAATACCACATTCGATGGCATAATAGCATTTTTTTAATTAAAAACGTATAAATATACGGCAGTAAAATTGTGTTCATGTAAGAATTTAGTGTCTTTTTATGTAAGCTATCTACCAAAAATGAATTAAATGTATAAAAGTAAGATAACAGTAAGAAGGATTTGCCGCTAGTTAATAAGTTGTTATACATAAAGTGGAATTTGAATTCCTACAACTTACTCAAACGGACAGGTGAACTATACAATAATCAACCCACCCAAGTTAGTCCCGCCTTTCCTATTAAAACCACAAAACAATGCTCTACTATGGAAGGGAACAATGTAAAGTGATATTTTCCCTACAATTTGATACTAAGACAACAAAAGATGCACATAGCTTCCTGTCTAAAAGTTTAACACAGCACATTATCCACATTCTACACGAGATTTTTACATTTACTAATCTCATGTTTTATCCATCAAAACAATTATATCTAGAGCAGTAAATTTAGCATCCCTATTCAGCTCCAGTACCAAATTGTCATTCCCTAATTAGCTCGATGACGCTTGATGTTTCTCCATTTATCCTTCAAATCAACCTGTAAAATAATATAATAGCCAGAATTTAGAAGGCACAAGAATAAACAGTAGAAATTATCCACAGTTTTCAAGTTCATAAAGGGTGCTCACGTCAGTTCTCTCTTCAAATACATCCATGTGAGCACTAAGGATCACCTTCCAGTTTCCTTCACCATGCCTGCATAAGAGAAGAAAAACAGGGAGAATGAGAATACGAAATTCTAATACCCTGAAAAGTATTAAGTATGATGCCTATTCTGAAATTTAAGGTTTGTTTGTTTCCTATTTTTTACCATGTAAATCACCCTTTTTTTTTCAGATGAAAAATTACTTTTTATGCAACTGAGGACATTTGAATAAGATATTCTGAAAATGCAGAAGCTGAAGAATAATCAGATTTCCGCATCTGTTCTTTTTCTAAGAAGCAGCTGGTAATAGCTTCTTGAAAGAATCAGAAGGCAGTGCAGGTCTATTATAGGAGAGAAGATTGGTACAAAATGCGGAGATTATTTTCCTGACAGTTATCCCTTAACACTTATTCAAAAGATAAAGAATGCCCTTGGGCTCTTCAGTCATTATCTGAAATAATGTTTGCCTTTTCCTCAACCTCCTTTTTTGAGGCAAGAATCAAGAAATGCAAAAATTGAAGAGGCTGAATGGCTGGTTGCAGAAGCCATATCAAGTGATCCAACAGAGCTCATAGTTGTCTTGGGGGCTAAAAGCCTCCTCGTGGAGAAGCCGAGGCTCACGAGGCAGCTGTTGGGATGGATTACACATCATCGATCAAAGATTCCAACAACAACAGTATACAGGAAGCCTTGGGGAAATGAACAGCAGCAATCAGGCAGAAAGGACAGCTGTGAGGACTCATTGCCAATACCCTAGGCAGGATTATGAGCAAGAACCACTACCATAGCTTGCTCAGCCATTCAATTATTTTCTCCATTTAGTTTATTTTCCTTTGAGAACTTTCCTTCATAATTAGCTATATCCAAACATATTATTTCCCCCTAACAATCTCCAAAATTTAAAATCAATTTTTTAATCACTTTTTCAGAAGTTTATCCAAAGTTCCAAACACAATCTACTTGTATAGCAGTATCATTATAAGTCAAATCATCATATTACAATAATATATTGCAAATGGTTCTCTGAGATTCTTAGGATTTTATTCAGGAGCAACAAATATTAATAAAAAAATATATATAGAAAAGTTAGTACATTGAAAGACAGAGTCCACTACAAAAATTTGCCACTAATACCATTAACTATTTTCTTAACCACTATCTCAAGTCTACCAATGCATCCTCCTTATAAGCACCAGAAACAGAGAAGAAAAGTGATGATACCCGGGACTGTGAGCATGGGAAAATTAACATCTGCTAAATTATTTCATAGTGTATTAAATGGTTCTGTTAATAAATAAGAAGCTTCCTAAACAACTCAACTAGTTGTGCATACAACACCTTCAATAATTTTAATCATTCCCAAACTAAGGATAAATCCGTTTAAGTGAACATCAAAATTTGACATCTTATCATACTTACATCAATAAACTATGCAATGTGAAATCCTGTATGAGATCCTTTCTATGCAAAAGAAAACTTACTTTATAACTGCTATGACTAATGAGAAAACAACCCAAATATAATATTCTCATAGTTGAATTGATTCTTGAGTATAGGTCTGGTTTTCAAAGTATCTACTATTCAACAAATTTAAGAATCTTTTACCCCATGTACTAAACCTGTCTAACTATTGTAATGAAAAAATGAAAACTTATGGTTTGACTACTTTCAAACAAGCACTTACTGATTCACAGCAGACCTCAGTGTCTCTACTTCCAACTCACTCCATCTTTTCTTTTTTCTCCTCATTATTATGTTTCGTTCTTCATATTTTCTCAATGGAGAGATTTTCCATCCCTTGGGGCTAGGTAATTGAATCTTGGTGGCATGATCTGATGCTCCTTCATGCAAAACCCGTTCTGATTCATTACACTGCATGAAAGAATCAATACATGATACAGGAATGCAACTACGCGAGGGTTTATCATTGACCAAATAAAGAACTACTAAAATTTATAACCGCGGAATGAGTACCTCCTCAGCAGAAGCAGCTGCGAAAACATATTGATCACGTAAATCTGTATCTGCAGTCACATTGCCAGTTGGTACATCTGAAATCTTATGAATTGGGGCCTCCTTACTCTGATTTTCATTTGGTGCTTTTTCTGTTATCTGATTTTCAATAAGTGCTTCAGTAGTCAGGTTTCCACTAGCGGCTTCTTTAGTTTGATCTTCATCCAGTGCTTCTTCTGTGACCTGATTTTGAATCAGTGCTTGAGTAGTCTGATTTTCAAGTGTGCCTTCCTCAATCTGAATTTCACTTGGTCTTACTTCAGTGATCAGATTTTCAATCAGTGCTTCAGTAGTTTTATTTTCAATTAGAGCTTCCTCAGTCCGATTTTCATTTGGTGCTTCTTCCGTGATTGGACTTTCAATCAGTACTTTCGTAGTCTGATTTTCAGTTCGGACTTCCTTAGCTTGATTTTCATCCAGTAGTTCTTCAGTGATCTGATTTTCAATTGGTGTTTCAGTAGTCTGATTTTCAATTGCGAACTCGTTAGTTTTATTAGGAGCTTCTTCCGTGACCTGATTTTCAATCAATGCTTCAGTAGTCTGATTTTCAAATGGGGCTTCCTCAATCTGAATTTCACTTGGTGCTACTTCATTGATCAGATTTTCAATCAGTACTTCAGTAGCCTGGTTTTCATTTAGGGATTCCTGTGTCTGATTTTCATTTGGTGCATCTTCTGTGATTGGATTTTCGATCAGTGCTTCAGTAGTCTGATTTTCTGTTGGGGCTTCCTGAGTTTCATTTGGTGCTTCTTCTGTGATCCGATTTTCAATTCGAGCTGCCTCAGTCTGAAATTCACTAGGTGCTTCTTCAGTTATCAGATTTTCAACCAGTGCTTCAGTGTTCTGGTTTTCAATTAGGGTTTCCTCGGTCTGATTTTCATCATTTGGTAGCTCTGTACTCTGATTACCGAAAGGTAAGTCTGTGTTCCAATCTCAACATGCAAATGCAATACATTAGATAGAGGATAAATTCATCACACCACAAGTGCATATAATTCAAGTTTGGTTTTGTTGCAAGTATGGTTTCAAAATAACACAAAGAAAGCATAATATAAAGGATAAAACCAAAGCAAGTTCAAAGAAAAACCTCTTTGGAGGGCGAGGTGGAGCCGTACAGCGCGACTAGCAAGCTTACTAGCTTCCTGTTTATGGCGAACAGACTCAACAGAAGCAGGACAAGTATCAGCGTGTGAAGCAGTAAAGAAAGCTATCGCAAGGAAATAAGCAGCCAAATCTTGTGAGGCTTCAACCAAATAAGCCTTAAGCTTGGAAATGGCATCTTCCCTACTATTGTAGCTTTCCAACCGCTTCAAAACACAGGGATCCGAAAGCGAAGCCTCGATTTCATTGCCCCAGCGCTTCAGCTCCGCATTGTACAGCTGGCACCCGACGCCGGAGGAGGAAGAGGATTCCATGTAAGAAATGTGGTCGCGCCAAATGCGGTTTATGGCTTTGACATAGGCAGAGTCGGTGGAGATGACGTCATCGGAAGAGTGCGCGCTAAGGTGCATGAGGGTGCACTCTACAGCGACGGCACAGTAGGCGGCGGAGAAGGAAGGGGAAACGGGAGAACCGATGCGGTAATCGAGTTCTTCTAGAAACTCGAGTTTGTGGAGGATGTGTTCGTGGATGAGGGGAGTGTTGTGCAACTCGTCTTTGAGGGAGTTGAGGAGAGAGGCCTTCTTGCAGCGGTAGATGTATTCTGGAATAGGATCAGCAATTTCGCTTCCCATTTTGCTATCTCAGTGAGGAGGACACAACTCTCTTCTTCTCCACGGTTACCAACTTACCACAATCTATTCCATTTTCTTATGCATGCCCTAGAGTAGAGAGTAGAGACTGAACCTTAATTACCTTAAACCCGTTTTATTTTTTACTAGCGCCAATGCAGCTTAATTACCTTAAATATTAAATAATTCAGCCAGCGATTTTGCGATCAAACGATATAAATGACAAATCAAATAATTATATAATATTATTATTATGAAAAATTGTATATATTTGTGATATTGAACATACAATTTTTACTATAAAAACCTCATCAATTATTATTGTGAAATTAATCACGACATAATTTTACTATCATGAATTAACACTATTTTTATTGTTATTAATAAGCTGTGATAATTATGTAAGTGGTAGTTAATTTTTACTGATTACTATCAGTTTAGCGCTATTGAGATTGTAATTATTAAATAAATTATTATGAATAATAATTACAGTTTTAATTTTAAAATTTTTACATAACTTTCTAACTAAATATCTACTTCCAATTTTTCTCACACCTATAGAAAAAAATTTAACTTTCTACACCGAATTTCAAAGCTTACTCTTTTTCCTAATCACTTGAGGATTTTTTCCAAGCAGAAGTACCGCAGTGAACGAAAATTATGTTGCTAATATCACCGTATCTGTAGATGATATTTGTCACATAATGTCATGACCACCACAATAAATAAAGTCAAATCACTAACAAACTTAACCATACTCTGAACATCTCATTTATTATCATGGATTTGCACATATACCATTAGATCAGGCATATTTATATAGCCAATCTTTGCAACAACATACTTCCTGCATAGCTATAATTTAAGATACGATCAAAACATATTTTCTTAATGCATCATAGCTACAAGGAACACAGTTAACTCTGAAGTGCGATATCGCTGGCACCAACAGCCTTTAACATGATCACAATCCATCACACCCTGTACCTTCTTGCATAATCCTCTGCCCAGCAATATTTAAAAATTAAAATCTTCACTAGGAAGAGATATACTGTAAAACTGCGACAACAACCACGTGAAGCACAAGCTACCACAGAAGAGTTGATGCTATCCTGCATTCCATGAACAATCAATCAACCGTAACCACCACCATTTCAGCATTATCAACACAGGAAGAATGAGAAAAACAGCAAACATGAAGCATAGGAACAATAAGTACAAACAACAAATAAATTATTACCATATCTAACCCAAAGGACGACTTGTGATTTGTGAACAACAAATAGCATACAAATTAAAAACAGCACTGCAAGGGTACTACCAGTGCCCACCAAAACATTCATATCCCTTACGAGTGGCAGCACACCATGACCATGTCTACAATAAACACAACTTCGATAAACACATGACTACAAATAACCAAATGTTGTACTAAAGAATCACCCCATGTACACATCTCTCGAAACTGACACATGCGCTAGCAAGGTGCTCTTGACACCCCAAGGATGTTTATGGGCTAAGACAAGTGAATTCCTTAACCAAATCCATTGCAACCAACACTACCTCAGCATACCGTTTATGCTTGAAAACTACCAGACCGAACCAGATTCCCACACATCAGCACAACATCTACACAGCATAATCTAGTTCACATGTTTTGGGAGTGAATGTCAGATATACCCAAAACAATCCAATAGCAACACATCATCCCATCATAGACAGACCAAACATACATTACTTGGAATACAGCAGCATAATGTAGCTAATATACCAAGAGAATATCTAACATGGAAAACAACAATTACCGTACCGCAACCAGATGTTAGACACTGAGGGATAGAAAACAGGAAAACATAACATGAAAAACAGAATTTAGTTTCAGTCTCATCTCATTGCATCAAGGAGGAAAGCATCTTAAAGCAGTTACTCATTACCGTGCAAGTGGTGCGGCTTTAGTACCCTAACATTATCATCATCATCAACATCATTGTCCAAACTGCAACTGTTGAGGATAGCCAATCATCTTCTTTATTAGAGGGATGAGACCAATCAAAGCAATTTGAAGCTGCTCTGAACTATTTAACCTAATGCTGACTTGTCCTGCACCTCTGTTGTTCAAATTGGCCCTGGCAACAAGATTTGTATGCCGACCAACTGGGATTTGTGATTGTACATTGCACCCAACAGCAAGATCACCATGCCAGTCCATAACAGAAAGCCCCAGGGTTGACAAAGACCTTCCAAGAGGATAATCTTTATCTCTCAATTGGGCCTCCAAACTGCCACCATACGCAACATCACCGCGCCCTGCCATTGCACCACCAGCAATAACCACCTTGAATCGTTTACTGGCAACCAACTTGTCTTCAACTTTAACACCAGCTGACAAGGCATCACCCAGGAGAGTAAATGAGAGACCAGCAGTAGCCATATTTCTCCTGAAGTTACAGAATTTGGTCTCACTTCGCAGTGTATAAGCCAGGTCCTTCCCAACAGTCTGCATATCAAAGCCTAACGAAGTTGCTTTCCCTTTTCCATACTTAACAGAAGTGGCTACTTCCATTTGAACATTAGCATCCTTTTTATCCTTGGTAACCTGACCACTGAAAGACAATGGAATCTTCTCTTTAAGAACAAACAACCTTTCTACATTTAATCCTTCATAACCCACATCATGATCCCATCCATGAGTTTCTAGGACAGGTCTTACAAGCCACTGGTTGGATGAATCAAGATAACGATATCGATGAGTGGGATTATCAGAATCGAAAGAAGCAGGCAAGGCCAAATCTGGCATGGGAACAGGAACAGATGCTGCACCACCACTTTCTTCTTCAATATTTTCATTAGGGTCACTCAGCAGCTCCTTTGCTGATTCTGCCATTTTCTTCAACATCCTCCGTTGCTTTTTTTCTTCCTTCAATTGTTTCTTCATAAAAAGTTTTTCACGGTACTCCAACTCATCAAAATATGCCTTTTTCTGAGCTCTAGACAATTGTCCCACCTGGGCCTTCGTCAAACGCTTAAATGGTGGCAAGTCATCAGGTTCTGTTTCATCATCAGAATCGGATGATTCATCAAGGTCGTCATCAAGACTGTCCTCATCCCCAAACTGCTCCTCTGGCAACTTTAGTTGTGGCCTTGACTGAAGAAGAGATGACAAAAGAAATGGTAATGGTGGTGCTCTTGCTCGAGCAGTGTAAGGCTTTCCAGGTGGACTATCTTGTAACTTAAGAAGGGCATTTGCTTCAGCCAGAATTTTTGAGGCAAAAGACAACAGCAACAGATGAGATTTCCAAATCTGGCCATTAGGCAACACTCTCTGGCCAGCCCTATTTATTCTGCATGCAGAGTGGTTCTCCACCAATGATACAGGATTCATTAGACGCATATCTCCA
>JASCZI010272042.1:0-21394 GCA_036250425.1 Stylosanthes scabra
AATTGGACAAAAATCGTTGATGGACATTTGTAATAGTTTGTTGGGTGAACTCTGAAAATACTTTGTTTATAGGTGTGAGGTAGAAGAAAATACTTTGTTTTTGCTTATGCAAAGTTAGTGTGGGTTGGTAAATGAAGAAACGGATTTTAAAGACGTAGAAACGGATTTGGTATGAAAACGGAACCACAAAAACAACGAACAAAACTCAAAAAAGAATGATGCTAACTTATTAAGTCCATGATTAGTTTAACCATTGTGAACTGGCAAATAACAAAACGGAAATTACATGGTCAAAAGACACGGATTTTACAACGAAAAAAAAAACACAAACAAAAACAAAGTAAATGAATAACATATTAACTCAATAAGTGGTGGCAAGTAAAGAAACGGAAATTACATGTTCAAAAGACACGGATTTTACAACGAAAAAAAACACAAACAAAAACAAAGTAAATGAATAACATATTAACTCAATAAGTGTTTGTATATACATAAACGGAGATTACGTATAATAGAACCGGAGTTAATATCATAAAGTAAATGTATACATGAAATAATAAGCCAATGGTGAAACGGATATGTTATGCACAAGAGAAACGGAATTCACAATAAAACCAGAAACGAAAACTCCGACTATGCAAATGGCAACGATGATGTTCCTTCGATTTCATCAAGAACTTTTCTTTTATTTTTCAGTCTCCTTGTTGCAGTTGCTATTTTTTTATCAGTATTCGCACCCAACCTCTTCTTTGGTCGTCCTCTTGATCTAACATGTATTGGGCTTTGCAAATCATTCCTCTGGATCAAAGAACCATCTTCATATATTATGTTTGGGTTTTCTTTCAATTTAGCCTTGAATTCTTTCAAAGAGAAGACCACACAATCCGACTCATCTCTTGTTCGATGTCAACATGAGACTTGAATCCATTCATTTTTTGCGGAATCTTCTTCATAATGTGCCAAATGCACCATCTATGGATTGTTGTTGGCATACAACTTTGAATGGCGATTGACATCGAAGGACATTGGTCGGTGATGATCCCCTTCGGTTCATTCCCTCCCATGCAGCGAAGCTAGCAGTTGAAGAGCCATTTGAATGATTCCGTGTCCTCGTTCTTCATTAGCGCACATCCAAGGAGTATGGAATGCCCGTGGTGATTCACACCAACAAAAGAAGCAAATGGAAGGTCATACCTGATTAAGACATGGTTGAAAGTGGAAACGGAATTGTATCTAAAAGGAGAAACGGATTTTGCAACACAAAAAAACGGACTGGTTGAACATGAAGAAACGGACTGAGGTACCTATTTTTATTGTAAGTTGTGTCGAACGATACAACATCTCCGAAGTATTCGAATGCAGCCCTGCTCCTTGCATCACACCAGAACGCATTCTTAATTCTTTTGTCGCCATCAAGAACAAACTCATAAAAAAAGTCTTTGTTCTGCTCCTTCATTCTGAAGAAATAGTTTCCAAGCTTGTTCGCATCTTCCTCTTCCGACACATTCCGAATCTCCCGAGTGATGTAGTTTCTGACATCTTTTTCAATGAACCCCAGTTCGTTGTGACCGCCGGCGGCTGTCATAAGCGATTTATATGTTTGATTTGGTCTAATGCCGGAATGATCATTGTTTTCAATAATGCAACGAACTTGCATGCTGAGTTTCCTATGTTGAGGTAACATCTGGGCTTGATAAGGACAGCATGGATGTGAATGGTGAAGAACAACCTTTGAAATACACCAGAGCCTTGTTTTCTTCACTGCATGCACATAAATTCGCGCAGGACAGTTTGCACCGCACGTAGGGTTTGTCTTCTCAACGTAAGGTATTTCAGACACCCATTTCCCCTCTCTATTACATGTGATTAGTTGATTCTTAACTTCCTTTGTCTCCTTACACCTATTGGTGTTCCTTATTTTGGTGGAAAACCCTGCATGTTTAGCATACCCCTTATAGAAAGCAGCAGCTTCTTCAAGTGTTGGGAAAGTCATTCCAGCCTTCGGAGTATACTCATCATCAACGTCATGTGCAAACTGCTGAAAAAAGTAGAAAACAGTAAAAAAAAGAAACGGAAAACACTAAAAAATGCCACGGTCATGTATGCACAAAAACAGAACAAAAAAGAGAAACGAGATTAGAACCAAAAAAGAAACGGATTTCACAACAAAAAGAAACGGAAATGTGTGCGAATGGCACCAACTACGAACCAGAATAATTAGAATAGAACCGGATTTCCAGGGAGAAAAAAACTGGTTTTGCAAAACAGGCTCAAAACAAATTATTCACGTGGATAAGAAACGGATTTGCATGTCAGGTTGAAACGGAATTTCATATAAGAAAGAAACGGATTTGTTGTATCAAAAATGCGTATGAAACAATCGAATCAGATACACATCCATCCAAACGAACGAGAAGTCGTAATTCATAATCCAAAAAACAGAACTATTGAAAACAACAAACTAACTCGTATTCAACATCAAGTCACACGAAAACATACATTGATACCTAAATCAGTGAACAATCGTAGAATGGTTTTCTTTTACCTGCATAATCAATTCTGATTCATACGAGGACTCAGAAATCAACGTGTAATTCATGTCATCCATCTTTAGCAAAAGTGAAAACAACGCATTCGACTCGATGAGTTGAGAGAGAGACAGCGGCGGTGAATTTCTTGAGAGAGAAAAATAGGAGAAACGATTTGAGAAGATCAAAATTGAATGTTTAGTGAGAACAGTTAGGCGAAAAAAGGGGATTGCTAAAAACGAAAAAACAAAAAATAACAAACTGATGTTGAAAGCTGTGAGGCGTGTAAATCATCCTAGCTTGGTTGAACTTGGTTGCTAAAAAAACTTGGTTGTGTATAATTATTGATATATTAATATATTACAACAAAATAATACCTCATCACGAAAAAAAAAAAAAACCATATATCTCAATAAGTTTTTTTTTTGGGTTAACAACAAATTCAGTAACATAAAATAAAGAAATGATGAGTGGCCACATTAAAACAAAAACACTAATCCACTTCCTGGCCCATCCGCCAATAACAAATGGGGTTTTCCCATAATTACTTTAACATATGGGTTGCACTATGCTATTAGAGTCTTCTATGTCTTCATGCAGGCAAATAAAGAAAAGACGGTCAAACCTTCTATTTCCTGTGGAGCCTTAATTGGGGGCTCATTCTTTGAGTCCTATCGAATAACTCACCGGTGAATTATTTGGTAGGGCTCAAAGAATGAGCTCTCCATTAAGACTCGCCAGGAAATAGAAGATTTGCCTGTCTTTGTCGTATTTGCCTAAATGAACACATTGAATTGCCTAATAAAAAGTGCGATCCACATACTTTGAAAATTATGAAAAACTCCTTTCTTTTAACACATAGATATCTTGCATTTGTCTTTCATCTTAACACGAAATGGGGTGAATTGAAGACCCTCACCCTATTAAATAATCCCAAAATCGGATTAACTAACCCACAAAAATTTTCAATTTCTTTTTTTTTTTTACTTCAAAATTATAATTCGGCATATTTTCCTTTTTTTTAATGGCTTTTTATCTTTTTTATCACCATACAAGATTCATATGTCTTGAGATCATAATATTTTATGTTTAATTATACTCTTAGTCAATGTAGTTTTATTAAATTTTTAATTAGACTTTTGTAACCATTTTTCTTCAATTAGATTCTTATATTGTTTTTAATTTTGTAATTAAGTACTTGTCGTGACAAAATCGTTATAATTACGAAATATATTATCTCTAAATTGAAAATATCACAAGAATTAATGACTAAATTTCTACATATGACATCTCTATATATTTTAGAATATAATAGAATAACATTTTTTTTAACATATTTTTTATTCAAGCAAGTGGAGAATATTTTAAAAGAATATGAATGATAAATGTGAAGGAAAAATATATTCAAATTAGTATAAATCTTATATAAATTTTAAAGCACATGATATATGAATAATAGAAAATTCACAACTTTATAAATATTTTCTTTTAACGTTATTATTAATAGAAACTTAATTAAAATTTTAAAAATATATAGAAACTCAATTAAAAAAATATAAAATCTAATTAAAAATATGATAAAAACTCTAGAGAGTTAGGACTAATAAAATAATTAAACTTAATATTTTGTTCCTGTTCATCCATGGCGCCCTTAATCTCCTGTTAAGGAAAAAAAAAGGGCACAATCCTCGTAAGATACTGAACCCTAAATTTTATCAACTACTGCAATATCACACATGCACCCAAACAATTATGTATTTTAAAGTTGACCTCATATATATCCATATTTATAATTAGTAGAGAGACATTCACACTCATTATCTAGTCAAATAAACTCACATTCACAGACATTGCTTTACACGTGTATCCACTCCAAATCTGACACAATAGCAAAAAAGTACCAGCCTCAATTGAAGACTCATTCTTCGAGCCTTACCGAATAATTCACCATAACTCACCTATGTATATAAGTTCTTTTCTTTCCCTCGTATTTCATTCCTTCTAAATTCTATCACTCCTACTGATCAGTTGACTGGAAAAATAATATTCTTTAATTTTTTTTTTGTTTTTATCCTCTAATGACTTCTTGATACCTGTGTTTGTCTTACCTAGAATATTGGATTATGTATGGTCATAGAAGGCTATAAAAAGACAAGAATTACAGTATGAAAAATAAAATGATATTTAAATTAGGTAAAAAAAAATTTAAAGTTGCCATAAATTTTTTTGACTGTCATAAATTTATTTAGAGTTTAGTTAATATGTAATTTTATTTTTATTTTTGTAACGAATATGTACTCTTAGGCACATAATAAGCTTATTATCAATAAAAAGAATTTAAATTTTTTCTTTTAATAATAAAATAAAATTGAAACAATTTTAAAATCTTAAATTACTGCAGTAGTATAACAATGAGTACATTTAACCATTGAAGTGTCTTTGTTTGAAAATGATTAATATTGTATAAATCCAACAAATCCAAGTCAATAGTTGAATCATTCATATATAGAAATCAAGTTAAGACTATTCTAAACCGAACTACCAACTTCTATTCATACATTAATTAAGGCAAAAAGATATTCTTTGAGTCAAAAATCTTGGGGTAGAGATGCAGTCAACTTGTTGTCTTTCACGATTAATTTCAACATTGATGATTTGTGCCAAATTAACCATATTGTACCAAATTATTTGTTTCAGGACATGGAAGAATATAGCCACCCCGTTTTTGAAAGAACAAATGTAGGTGCTGGGTAAATGAACACGGAAAAGAAAAGGGAAGCAATCAACGATTAAAGGCCATCTAATGTATTTCTCAGATCCCCTGCTCAGTAGAGAATCAGTCCAAATTTTGCTATATATGAAATGTGGGATACCACTCTTGGTTTCAAAAAATTATACAACAACGGATTAGGTTCAGATCTGATTTACCAATTCCAGAATAACTACTGCTTAGAGAGAGTTGGTGTGGCCAGTTGATGACAGGAGGCAGCTAATAAAAAAGAATTAAATCATACCACGCAATAATAAAAATAGCTTACACCGAAATAAATTAATATGAAACAACAACAGAGCTTACTTCAGAAATTATTAATAAAAATGAAGTTATTGGTTATTACCATAAGATCACTTAGTATAGGACTAATGCAACTGCAATGATCATGTGTCAACCAAATATTGGCTAATGATCATGTCACTTTTTTTCTTTTTTGGTATTGAATGTTCACGTGACTACTTTAGTCACTGCTGCAATTGGAATTCTAAGCGGAAGCCCAAGATGGTCCCAAAAAAAGGAAGCCCAATAAATGTAGTGCAGATGAATCACCAAACAAAAACTAAAACCCTAATTTGTTTTTTTTTTTAAAAAAAATACCCTAATGTGTATGCCTCTTGATCTCTCCTCCACTCATTCATCTTCTTCTTTGAAGCAATCCGTCCTTTGAAAGGCAAAATGGATCTCCGATTTTTTTTATAGATGGTTTAATCAATAAACAATACTAGGTAACCAACAAAAATTTAATCGATAATTTAAATTGAATGTTTTATTTCTTTAAGTTTTGAATGTTCCATTTTAAAAAAAATTATGGATATTCCATTGGCTTTCATTATAGATGTTCTATAAATAATCATTACGGATGTTCTATTTTTATTGACTGATTTGTTGGTTAGAAAATATTAAATACCCATACTTTTTCTTAATGAGATGAAGAAAAGTTTAGATAAGATAAAACACAATTGAAAAAATAATAGGAAAAAAAACATTTGTGCCCCTGACCTTTTAAAAATTGTATAAATTTACCCTTGACTTTTATAAAATACTTAATAACCCTTGATTTTTGAAAAAACAGTACAATTATACTCCTCTATTAGTTTGACTCGACTAAATGAAACGAAAACTTTCTATAGAGTTCATTATAAAATCACTCCCATGATGAAAAATAATAATTACAAACGTTTTTTTAGTAGCTACATAAGCAATTTTCATTTTTTTTAGCTAAGTTAAGCTAACAGAGGGACATAATTATACTGAAGGTCAGGGGTTATTAAGTATTTCACAAAAGTCAGAGATAAATTTGTATAATTTTTAAAAAGTCAGGGGCATAAATATCTTTTTTCCAAAATAATAAAACAAATACTAAGTATTCTTGCTAGAACCTAAATCAATCAAGCAATTTTTTTGGCTCAAATGCAAATAAAATCGGAGTTAAAGATAAATATATCTCTAATTTTTTTAAAAATACACAAAAGTGTCTTTTACTTTGATAAAATACCTACAAACGCCAAACCTTTCAGAAAATTGGACACTAATACCCCTTCAATTGGATTAAACCATATGACCATTAAGAAGGTGGGTGATGTGGCCATAAACGGGGCCTAGCTAGGCCGTAATGGAGAGTCGAAGACACGTGGGTGTTGCCCTGTGTTGCCACATGACTCCATTATGGCTAGCTGAGCCCCGTTTACAGCCATATCACTCACCTTCCTAACAGTAGTCACGTGGTTTAGTCCAATAGAGGGGTGTCATTGTCCAAATTTATGAAAGATTGGGGGCTCTTAGACATTTCATCAAAGTGGGAGCACTTTGTTTAATTTTAAAAAAGTGAGGGTATATTTATTTTTTACCTATAAAATCTAGAGAAAATTGGCTAAACAATAAATATCTAACTAACATAATAAATAAAAAAAATTAAATAAACAACAAATGAAATTTAATAAATAATTTTATTCCATGCACTACCTTAAAACCTTCGATCACCCAAGAAGTCAATAATGGTAAGACTTGTCTGAAGAAGAAAAAACTTTATGTTTTTCTTTATTTGGTGCAAGAGCCTGTTTATTTGTCTTATAAATTCTATTGTGAAAGAAATAATAGGTACCAAGTGAATGAAATAATGTTTGGCCTGTTCATAAGTGATCCGTGATTCCTACGTTTGATCAGGATCTTTCACGTTGGAGACTAATGCAGGCTCTAGATGATGGTGCAGTAGAGTTATAGTGATGTTGCAAAATAGAGGAAATTAGTCTTGATTAGTTTATCTGTTAAGTTAGTTACAAGTTGTCAGGTCCAAAGTGAGGTACTTCCCCCTCAACCTTTTTGAATGACATTTTTCATCCTCATGATTTTTTTAAATCTACGCTGCCATCTGTTGTATACTTGCATCATCTGCATCCATTCCCCATGACACTCATGATCTCCTCCTTTAGGACATACATCATCATCCACACACATAGAGCAGCCTAATACTGCATTTCTCAATGAAGTCTCACCTCATAACATACCACCACTTAGAAGATCAACTAGGCAGTCAAAGCTACTACCCTCTCATTTAGCTAACTACCACTGCATGTCTATCATATGTAACACATAAGACTTGGTCCATTGCTACTCTTCCAAAAGGCAAACATGTCGTGGGATGTAAATGGGTCTTCAAAATTAAATTGAAATCTGATGGAACTGTGGAAAGGCATAAAGCCTGTTTGGTTGCAAAGGGATACACACAAATGTTTGGATTTGCTTATTTCAATAAATTTAGCTCTGTGGTCAAAATGTCCACTTACAGAGTTCTTTTGGTGATAACAGCTCAGAAAGGATGGTTCCTCCACCAGCTGGACGTCAATAATGCTTTCCTTTATGGAGACTTGCCTGAACTGTTTACATGAAGGCACCTCTAAGGCCGTTAGTTCCCCCTAATTCAATTTGCAAGCTTAAACGTTTTTTCTATGGTCTTAAACAAGCAAGTCGGCAATGGAATCATAAGCTATGTTCTGTACTAAAGGATTCAGGCTTCATTCAATCCAAGCAGATCATTTCCTTTTCACTAAAGAACATGCCACTGCTTTTACAGTAGTTCTGGTCTATGTCGATGACCTCGTGCTTGCTAGCAATGATATGAGTGAAATTAACAAGCTTAAAGCCTTACTTGATGCAAAATTCAAGATTAAGGATATTGGCCCACTGAAATACTTCCTAGGATTTGAGGTTGCTAGAAGTAAAGATGAAATTCTACTGTATCAAAGGAAATATGCCACAGACCTCCTGGCAGAATATGGTATCACCAATGCTAAGCCTGCCTTTATTCCAATGCAGTATCATTCTCCTCTTTCTAAGTTTTTTAGCACACCCTTATCTGATCTCATACCATATTGCAAGCTTATAGGGAGGCTGCTCTACCTAACTAATACTCGCCCCGACATCAATTCTGCAGTGAACAAATTAAGTCATTACTTGGATTGTGTAACAAATGAGCATTTTAAGGCTGGTCTACAGATACTTAGATATGTGAAGTGAAGCAAGCACCTGCAAGAGGAATTTTATTTTCAACCAACCCTGATACATCCTTAACTGGTTACTCCGATTCTGATTGGAAAACTTGCCCAGACACACGAAAATCTGTCGGTTTTGCTTCTTTTTAGGTTCTTCAATCATTTTGTGAAAGTGCAGGAAACAACACACCATTGCAAGATCCTCAGCAGAAGCTAAGTACAGGGCTCTAGCACTGGCCACTTGTGAAGGAAAATGGCTAAGTTACATCTTGAAGGATCTACAAATAAGCATGAGTAAACCAATAATTTTGTTTTGTGACAACCAATCTGCAATACATATCGCTTCCAACCACGTTTTTTATGAACGGACCAAACACATTGAGATTAACTTCCACACTGTCAGGGATTCTGTGCAAGATATATGGCTCTGTCAAATTGCTGCCAGTTCCTTGAGTTGAGCAGGTTGCATACATTCTTATATCATTCTCAAAGAATCAAGGCAGGCTTGGCATGTTTGATGCTCACACTCCAAGCTTGAGGGAAGCTATTGGAGATTAATGCAGGTTCTAGATGATAGTGCAACAGAGTTATAGTGATGCTACACAATAGAGGGAATTAGCTTTGATTAGTTTGTCTGTTAAGTTAGTTACAAGCTGTCACATGCAAAGTGATGAGGTAGTTAGTTACAGTTATTATTTTTCTCTCTTCTCTTAGTTGAGCAAGTGTATCAGTAGTATAAGTATTAGACTCAATAGTGATTTAAATTCATCATTTCTAATAGCATGAACACAATGTATGTTCACTTTTCTAAATTCTTTGAGTTCTTCTTTCTCTCTTTTTCTGCTCAAGAGTCAATACCTTGTGTCTTAACATTTCATTAATGTATTTTTAACACCCATAATAGCAAGATAAAATTGAAACAATTTTAAAATTTTAAAAATACCAATAAAATGTTTTAAATATTAAATATTATTTAAACTTAATCTAAATAGTGGGACAAAACAATACTTAATATGATAAGATAGATACTAAAAGTAAATTACTTAAATACCTATAAATTCAGTTATTCCCATTCATAGTTCAAGTAGTATAATGTTCTCCATGCATGTATTATATGTGTACGTAAGTTCTTTTCTTTCTCTCATATTTCGTCCCTTCTATTTATCCTACTGATCAGTTCACTGTAAAAATAATATTTTAAAATTTTTTCTTTTGTTTTATCCTCTCTCTTTTAGATAATGGTTTCTTAACATCTGTCTTTGTCTTACCTAGCATATTAGATTATTTATGGTTATAGAAGCCTAGAAAAAGACAATGGTTACAATATAAAAACAAAATGATATTTAAAGTAGGTCAAAAAAATATTTAAAGTTGCCATAAAATTTTTTTAACTACCATAAATTTATTTAGGGTTTAGTTAATATGTATTCTTATTTTTCTTTTTGTGACTAATATGTACTCTTATGGCACCTAATAAACCTATTATCAGTAAAAAAAAAATAATTTTTTTAATAAATGTAAAATAAATAAATTTATTGCTTGCAATATCTTAACACCTTGCATCATCCCAAGAATTCAACAATGGTAGGGCTTGTCTGAAGGGAAAAAAACCTTAATTTTTTTTTTAATTATTGCGAGTGCATGTTTATTTGTCTTATAAATCCTATTGTGAAAGAAATAATATTTGGGCTGTTCAGAAGTAATCCATGATCCCTATGTCTGATCACCATATTTCATTAATGTATTTTTAACACCCATAACAATAATATAAAATTGAAATAATTTTAAAATCTTAAGAATATAAATAAAATGTTTTAAATATGAATTTATTTTCAATGCGTTATTATAAAGATATTTTATATTTTTATTCAATTAGATAACATCATATTTTAAAGAATAACTCTAATAGACTTTTTATTAATCATGATTGGTCATCTAAAAAACAATTATGATTACATTATTGTGTAAAATATTTTACTTCATTAAAATTAAATTCAAATTCTTTGAAGAAGATTTTAATGAATATATGCTAATCATCTAGCATAATGAAAAAGAGTTGGTTAAAGAGTTGGGTAATGGCTTCTTGCTATCTGTCTTTGTCTCAAGGCCAGAAAAGACAAAAGTTACAATATGAAAAACAAAATGTTATTTAAAGTAGGTCAAAAAAAAAATATTTAAAGTTGCCATAAAAAAAATTTTTGTGACTTCATAAATTTTATCTTGACCGCCATAAATTTATTTAAAGTTTAGTTCATATGCACTCTTATTTTTGTGACGAATATGTACTTTTATGGCACATAATAAATTTATTATCGAGAAAAAAATTTTAAATTTTTTATTTAATAAATACAAGATAAATATATTAAAAAAATTAATTTTTTATTTTTAATAATTTTTTTAATTTATAATTTTAACATATATCTTAAAATACAAGATAGATAGATAGAACTTAGAAGTCACAAAAAAAAAAATACAAGATAGATAACTTCATTCATTTATTATAATTTGACTTCACACATAATTATTATTGGCGTTTATGGTGCATTTTCTTTGTAGATACAAAAACAAAACAATCCAAAAAATAATAATTTTAAATTTTAATGTAATATATTATATATTATATTATATTCTATTTTTGACTTATTTGGAATAAATTTTGAAAAAAAAAAAAGAAAAAAAATGTTATTGAAGTTGTGTTTGAAAAATACACGGTGACTGAGAGATAATGAGCGAGAGATAAAGACTAAATATGATTTACTGTGTCCCCATTTTTTTGAAAGTATTGAAATTTGAAGGGATTGAAATTTTAGAAATAAAGAATAAAATTTTAGTTCTAATATCTGACAACTAAATATGATACTCAATCTAAATCTCTAGTTTTATCTTAGTCTCTGAGACCTTAAATGCTAAAATTAGCAACTAAAATGAATGTATTTATGTATAAATACGTGTATTATTTAATTTTTTAATATATATTTTGTATTTTAATATATATATTATAATTTATACTTGCTGCTAATTAACTGAAATTTAGCTAACATCAGCCAACATTAACTAATTATATTATTGACTATTTTCTTTAGTTACTCATACTTTTTATACATTTAATATGATTGGGCTTAAAATATGCGCAAAAGAAAGAATTTCATTTAATATAGTATTTAGAAAATGAAAATGAATTATATTTATATTTTATTATTTTAAATTAGTTGAAAATTAAAAACTTGGTTCAGCTGATTAACTAGTTGTTTGTCTGATTTCTCTGTTTTATTAACCAATTTTTTAGTCACTGATTTCTTACTTTGAATCGAACGAATTTGATGATCGATTATTAATTTATTATAACACTGGTAATTCACCAAAATGGAATTTAAAAGTGAAATACTTTTTTTTTTTCGATAAGTTAAAAGTGAAATATGCAACATGAGTTTTTCCTTAACTTCACTGGTACAACCTGTAAGAGAATGAAAAAATTAATTTTTTATATTGATATAAAATGAGAAATAAATAAATTTTAATTTAAATAATAAAAATGCTCATTTCTCCGCCACGATTATATATATTTATATTTACGTTTTTGTGGCGTCACAAGTTTATTAAATTATTATAGAATAAAAATAATTAAATATTTTATTTAGATAAGATTATTATACTAAATATGAATTACTTAAATTCTTAGTCGTTATTCACTCATTCTTGTGCGATTTCAAAGTAGTATAATATCATCTTTGTGTAATTTTTATCCATAGGTTATTTGTGTTTTTTTCTAGGTGACATTTATCCATATATATGTTTTTTTTTTTTCTCATTTCATCTCTTCTTAATCACCAGTTGACTGAAAAATATTTTTTAAGTTCTTATGTTTTTGTCTTTTCTGATTTAGGTAATATTTTTTATCTACCTAACTGCCTTTTCCATAATTTATGGATTATAGAAAAAAAAACATATATAATTTATTTATTACAGCTGTGACCTCAAATATAATTGATGAGATAAATGATTAATATTTTAATTTGGGTAAATTCATATTTTAGTGGTAATGTTTAAAACATTCTATTTTGATCCTAAAAAATTTTAATTGAACTCAATAAGTCCCTCCATTAAAAGTTGAATGAGAATTTAATGTCATAAATAATATGATCATTTCTCTTTTTCTATCTTAAAGAGCTAATATAACCTTAAATCACTATACATATAAAATTATTTCCATTCCCTTGTTTTAAATAGTACAATTTATTATAGTGTTTTAAATAGTAAAGACAAATATATATTGAGAAATTGAGACTAAGATCTGGTCTCTACTTTCAGGAACTAAAATTTTGGAGATAGAGATTGAAATTTTAATTCTAGTTTTTGACCATCAAATTAAATATGATAGTATCTCTGCTATAATCCGCGTAACTAAACAAGGCCTTGTATATTAAAATTAGCAATTAAAATTACCGATTATATATTTATATATAAATACATATATTATTTAAATTTTTTTAATATATTTTTTTATTTCAATATATATATTTAATTTATACTTAGTTGCTCGGTTTGGGGCTAATTTTAGTTTACATGTATCTAATATGATTGGGCTAGAAAAAGTATCCAAAAAGAAGAATTTCATTTAATATAATATTTAGAAAATAAAAATGAGTTATATTTATATTTTATTATTTTAAATCAATTAACAGTTAAAAACCTAAACTGGTTTGACTGATTAAAATCATCCCAAACTTTTATTTTTTTTTAAATTATTCTTAACGTTTATTTGTTTTAAAATTGTCTTCTAATTCCAAAAAAAATTTAAAGACAAAATTATCTTTCGAATTACATCACTTTTATCACCATTATCTTCCTCTATATGATAACTACCAACAATACTTTTAGAAAAAATCTCTTTTGAAATATAACAACATTAATTTTGTTGAATTACAACTTAAAATTTAGTTTTCTATATTTAATTTGAAAATTGTGGTGTTATTAGTAATAATTATCATGAAAAAGATAAGAAACGTGGGAGATGTAATATAATCTATGAGACAATATTGTCATAAAATAAATTTTGATATGGAGAGATGATTTTAAAATATAAAATAAATGTTAGGAATGAGTTTGAATAGAAAAACCTTATTGTCAATTTTGATTTTTGGTAAAAAACATAAAGGAAAAATAATACTCAACCAAAAATATTAACATACTAAGAGAAACATAAAATTAAAAAATAAGATGGCTATATCAAAATATATAATTGAAGTCAAAATTCAAACTGTGAATTATAATATTAAAATTTTAACACATTGATACATAATTTTTTTTTAATCAAGACCATCCCCTCTCTCTCTCTCTCTATATATATATATATATATATGTTTATGCCTTTTATTTTTTTATATATTCAAATTATATCATTATCACTTTAACAAAAAGAAAATGTGTTAACACATAGTAAATAGGACAACCCAACACTAACTGGAGAAAAGATTTGAACCCATAAAAATCAACAAAGAGAAGTGTGTTGGATTATTGTAGGCTTTTCATTTCACATTATCTAATCTATCTTTTTACATTTAAGTGTTATCTTTGACTTTCCTTATTATTGTCATTTTAGTTTGAGTAAAAATTCTTTCGGTGAACTTCTAATGACTACCATTTTCGAATTGTAAAAAAAATACTATTTGTGCTTTGGACGATTAGTCAACGATAAAAAATGGCATTTCTTCGAAGCTCTAAAAATGTGCACAACCTAGGTTGATTTCATATATTAAAATTAAGAAAGAATTAATAACACAAATCCTGATGAAATTTAGTAAGGATATTTTCTTTATGCCAGCATTCCTTACTCTCTATTCTTTTAAAGTAAATCTTTGCTTGTTTTGTATAGTTTTATTTTTTCTTTTCTTATCACTTTCTTTTTCTCTAGAGTATTTTCTTACTATAACGCATATTCTTTGTCTATCTTAATTTGAGCATCACCTATTTTAATTTCTTTATGATTGTCGTTTTATTTTTTCTTACTTTCTTCTTGTGTATGACTTAAGTTTGATGTCAGAAATAACATAAAAAAAGAATGGAGAAAATCCCTAATAAAAATTAGTAATTAGTAAGAAGTATAAAAGTAGCAAAGACAGTTTTGTTCCCATAATAACTCCTTAGATCTTTATTATTTAAATCTTCGGTAGATTCGTGTAAAAAAAATTCTTCGGTAGATGCATTTTGTTTTTTCTCATCATTATTGTTTCTCTTTCTCTATATAACTTAAGTTTATCGTACAAACTATAAGAAACAAAATTTTAACAATACAATGAATTAATATAATGAATAAATGATCACAAACTTAGGTTGATTAACTCTTGCTATTTGTTAAATCATTCACCTAAAGGCTAAAGCTATGCTTTCCTCATTTGGCAAGACAAGTTTTGTAGACGTATTTTCATAGATTGAGTGGTTTTGATCTTATCATTACAAACAAAACTGTGAAATTGAGTTAGTTGACACTTTCAGTTAGTTTGTTAGCAAAGTTGGTTGCAGATCAAGTACATTAGCTAGGTGTGTCTATAAATACATATAGATCCAGTTGTAAGTTGTAACTGTAACCAATTTCACATTATTCCGTACATAACAAACCCTCTCTTCTATCCCTCTACGACTCTGATTCTTCTTCTTTGTAGTATAAGGCTTGATACCTTGAATTCTATTTTGAACCATAATGAGAACTTTTGAAAGGCTTCCTCAACTATATATAACTATTTTTTAGCCATTACCACTTTAATAATAACTTCAATTCTATGGAGCATTATTCAACGGTGAAGAATATTCAAGGAGACCTTAATAAACCATGTTGAATGAATGGTTGAGAATAAAATAATAATTATATTTAGGGCTTGTTTGGGTGAGTTTTTCGTAAAAAAATTTCTTTTGGAATTTCTTTTTAAATATTTTTTGTAAAAGTAAAATTAATTTTATTTAATTTTATGTTTGGATATCTCATGTGTTGTCAATTATGTTTGGGTACAATAATATATAAATACTTTTATTTATTTGTTATGTTAAAAACATCTTTTTTTTTAGTAAAAAAAATCTTTTAAAAAAGATGTAAATTTTATCTTCTGAAAAATGATATTTTTTTTTTTAATTTTACTAGCGGCTGCAACAACGACGATGATGGTAGCTGCAATGACAACGGTGGTGGGGCAATAGCAATACAATAATAGAGGAGGAGGAGTTGTGCATGTTTTTCACGTTTTTGGGTGAAAGGAGTCTTGCTATTTAAACAAGTGGTTTTACTAACCAAGTGATTTAACCAAGCAAATAACAAATAACACCATCACTCATAGTAGGAAACGCGTGTTTACATGCATACGCACTACTGAAATAAAAGCGTAACCGACTACTCTCCCACTCTCACCACCACTCTTCAGATTCACGAACATTCAATTTCTCTTCATCATCCTTCGTCAACGTCTTCTTCTTCTTTGTTTTATATTCATGTTGTTGTTGTTGCAGCAGCTGCTGCTGTTGTTGTTGTTGCAGTTGCTGCTATTGTTGCTGCTGCTATTGTTGTTGCTGTTGTACAGAAATATGAAGCAATAATGCGCAGAAATAAAAAGTAATATTGCGCAGACGAAATAGAAAGTAATAATGCGCAGAAATAGAAAGCATAAATGCGCAGAAACAGAAAGCAATAATGCGCAGAAATAAAATCATCTTCTTCCTTCCTTCATTCCTTCATTCCTTCTTCCAAGTTTGCATATCCATCTTCTTCTACTTCTTCTTTTTTTTTCCTTTCTTTTTTTCCCTCTTCCATGTCTACATCTACATCATCATCTTCATCATCTTCTTCTTCTTCTTCTTCTTCTTCTTCTTCCAACAGAAAACGAAGAAGAAAACGATGATGAAAGTTGCAGAACGAAATCTAACAACAGAGGAAGCCTAAAACGATGATGAATCACGCAAATAAAACTAAGAAAATAAAAAACGAAAAGCAATAGATTTGATTGGTTATTTGCTTGGTTAAAACACTTGGTTTGGCCATATATTAAGGGAAAAGAGCGCGTGTTGTAGTTTGCTTGGTTAACCACTTTGTTGGTAAAACCACTTGTTCACCTAGAATTATTGTTAAAAATATAAGTGCAATGTTTGAAAAAATATGTGTGCAAAATATAATAAATATGGGTATAAAATGAAAAAAATAATATGTAAACTACTTAAATTATGGGTGTAAAATATATATTAGTTATATACTGGTCAAAAATTAATAAATTCTGCTGGCCACATAGTGTTTCTCTTATTTTTATTTTGTTTGGATATAATATTTTTTAATTTTAAATAATAATATTTTTAAAATTTTTAAAAATAACTTAATTATTGACTTTCTAATAACTGCCTTATATTATAGCACTATTGTAAACATTATTATAATAATTCTAACCGAAGCTCTGTTGAAACATGTCACTAATTAAGAACTTTTATCTTATTACTAATTTCTGATCCTGACTAAAACAATAATGCTATTGGCCTCTAATTAATTCATATTGACTTCAACAAACTTCATGAATAATATTTAAAGATAATTGACATAATACTGCCTTTATTAAGAGATTCTAGAATTCATCTATTAATATACAAACAATCTTTTATTTTTCTTGTATGAAAATAAACTAAAATTGTCAAATTATAGTCAGTAAAATAAGAGATTTATACTATATTAATAATATTCATCATGCTCAATAGTACACAATCTCATAAGTGATAACTATCTTAACGTTTAAGATAGATTTTAAAATAGACATTTTAAATCATAATATACAAATAACACTAAAAGATATTTTAAATTAATGTTTTTAGAGTTTCCAATTATATGTACTCTAATATCTTTTCAAGTTCAAGAGTTTGAAAAACGATCGAATAACAAATTATATGTACTCTAATGAATCTATGTTGTTTAATTTGAGTGTCATTTTTAGCTTCTTTAGCTTTTTCTTTTATGATTTCTTTATAATTGTAATTTTCTTTAATATTATAAAAATTTAGTAAGAACTGTTTTCTTTTTATCATCATTCTTTACTCTTTGTTCTTCTCACGTAAATTTTTTTTTTTTTTTTTCATTTAAGGTTTTTTATTGTATTTTTTTATTACTTTCTCTTTTTTTAGAGTATTCTCCTCTTATTTGATATTGTCTGTCTTTCATAATTTCTTGAATGTAGTTTACATTTTCTTGTTTTCTTGTTGTATATATGTTAGAAATAAAAATAAAGGAAGAGATCATATGAGTACAGCCCTTTTCAGATTCAGTAAAGAAGGTTTCTTCACATTATTATTCTCTTTCTTGTTAAAATTACTGTCCAAATTACATATACAAGAAACTAAACAATAAACATCAACAAAGATATCATTTACTAGAAATCATCATTAACCACTTATCATTGTGATTGATGGGAATGTAATGTTGGTCAAGTATTGGCCAACATTATTTCTGAGCATCTTGAAAAAATAGTCAGGTTTGATAATTCTTATTATTTGTTAAATCATTCACTACAAAAGTTGTACATGCTTCAAATATATTGTTTACATGAAATATCAGCCTTAGAATCTTAATTATCAGATCGAATTCAGTCTTGATCAAAATGGTATTTTCTCCCCCATTTCCCCATCTAATTGATAAGATCTACAAGTGATGTTAATTAAAAGACCCTATTGTTTATGGGTGTCTTGTATTTATCACATCATCGGATTCACATAAAAAAAAAAATCATACATAAAGAATTTTAAATTGATATGCGAAAATGTATGTTTTTGGATCTAACATTTAAGTCACCTCCAATCTCTGAAAAATAAAATTATTTTTTAAACGTTAGAATATTTTGAGACTTGCTCTAAACGTTAGGAGAAAATGATACTTTATCCTATATAATAAATCTAAAAAACATACGCAAAAGTAAGAATTAATTTTATTTAATATAATATAGGAAAATGACACTTTTTAATGATATATTCGCTATTATTTAAATTAACAATTTTTGACTATCTAAGTTTGTTTTTAGCTTTAAATTTTAGGTATTTGTTTAATTTTTTTTTATCTTGTTGATCTTTGATGTGTTGTTTTATATTTTATATACTTTGTGCGCACTCTAATATATTTAATTTTTTTTTTTTTTGAGTTCAAGAGCTTGAAAACAATCAAACAAATATTTTAAATCATCTGAAACCCCAAACTAAGTTCTGATTATATTTTTGCTATTATAATTACCAGAAGTAGAAATAATATTTTTTTATACAATATAAGTAAAAAAAAAACATGTCAATTATTACAACATTACTGTATTTTTTTTCTTTTTCCATTTACTAATAGTATATAGATATATAAGACCTTAATCTATTGTCTATTATAAAATTATAAAATAAATAAATAAATAAATGAAGTGAAAATTCAGTGAATATAATATTAAAATTTGAAAAATAACAATGTTTGTCATAACCGTCACCTCTCTCTCTCCCTCTCCCTCTCCCTCTCCCTCTCCCATCATATATATCTGTGTAAGTGTGTGTTTTCATTCACATATTTTCTTTATGATTTTAACACATAAAAAACCTATGTTTTGATACATATAAAAAAATCAACAAAGAGTGCTTTTAAAATAGCACAGGCTTCACATTTCATGTTGTGGGATCTATGTTGTTTAATTTGAGTGTTATCTTCAACTTCTTTAACTTATTTTTTTATGATTTCGTATAACTATAATTTTATTTTTTTCTAATTTTTTTGCAGGTTGATTTCACATATTAAAATTAATGAAGAATTAGTAAGAAAAATCTTATAAAATTTAATCAGAAGTTTTTCTTTTCATCATATTCTTTACCATTTCTTCATATACGTTTGTCTTGTAACATTTTTTTTTTGTGCGTTTTGATCATTTGCTCTTTCTTTAGAGTATTCTCTCCTTGTTTCATATTCAATGTCTTAATTTATTCATTGTAGTTTTACATTTTCTCGTTTTCTTCTTTGTGTATAAGTTGATGTTAGAAAAAAATTTAAAAAAAAAAATGAAATAAGTCCTTATCATATATTTAGTAAAAGCTGAGTGTTTCTTTTTCATTTAGAGCTTACAGCACAAATTACATAAGAAACTAATTGGTAAACATCAATTATTAGAAATCATCAGAAATTGATGGGAAGAATGCCATGTTAGTCAAGTATTGGCCAATTAGGAGTTAATAACCCTCAAAACAAAATGACCGATCATTGATTCTTATTTTTCACTGAGAATGCGTGTTTATGGTGCTTCCTGTAATTGTGAGTTCACGGTGGTCATTCACTGAAACTGGGTGAAGCAATCCACCCGAAATCGTTCTTCTCTTCTCCTCCACTACCTCATCGTTCTTCTATCATCGTTCTCCTCCGTCGAAGGTTCCATTCAAGTTTCTTCAACAAGTAGAACGTTGTTGCGGCGGTGTGGTTGTCGAGCTTATGGAAAGATTGGATTCGATCTGAAATCCGCGATTGTTCCAGCTTCTTTAGGTGGTGGTTTCAACTTATGCGGCGGTGAAATTAAGGTGCTCATCGTTTTTCGGCGGTGGTTGTTCATGATTCTCCGGCATTGATTCCAGATCTGCGGTGGTGGTTAAAGCTTCTGCGGCGGTGATTCTTTTTTTCTTCTTTCATTGATCATGGATTTTGATGATTCAGTTGTTGATTGTTTGAATCAAACCATTGATGAAGATCCTGAGGAGGTGACATGCTTCAATTTCACTTTTAACGTGTTCTTCCTAATATTATCATCCGTTTTCCCTATACTTTTATCATGCCTATTCTCATGTGTTATATATATTGTTTTATTGATTTATATTTCAGGTTTTAAGAGACTCAACCAATGCAAGTGTGGAAATACATAATGAAGAAGTTCCCGAGCCATTGAAATCTATAATTGAAGAGGTATTTGTTGAAAATAGTGTAATGCTTTTGCAATTTTACTTCTATTTATTATGGTCCAGAATCCATAAGTGATCATTTACAGCCTACTTTGTTTATCATCCTCATAAGTTATAGTGTTAAAAAGTTTGATATTTTGTTGTTTTCAGGAACCAGATCATACTAATATATGTGAAGATGAAATTCCCAAAGAGGGCATGTATTTTGATTCTTGTGCTGAAGCTCATGCATTTTATAAGAATTATGCTTCTAAAGTGGATTTTTTGGTCAAAATTAAGACCACCAATTATCTTCAAAATGATAATGGAAAGAAGATAATAGCCAACCAATCCATTCTTTGTAATAAACATGGTAATCGCACTTCTCGTGTAAAGGCACCCATAAGATATAAGAAAATTGCATCGGCAATGTGCAATGCTAGGGTGTATGTGAAGCTGGATAGAATAATAGGAAAATGGTTTTATGCAATTTTTGTGTCAAAGCACATACATCCTTATTCTCCTCTTAAGTCTGTTCATTATCATGAATATCGGGTTTTGAGTTTGCATGCAAAGTGTGTCATTGAAGACAACGATGAAGCCAGTATTAGGCCTAATAAGACTTATCTTGCTCTTTCCAATGAAGTGGGCGGTTCTTCTAACTTGAATTTTTCAGAGAAAGATGTGAGAAACTACATATCTTCTAATCT
>JASCZI010272042.1:24852-35900 GCA_036250425.1 Stylosanthes scabra
TCCAGTTTCAGTGTGATGATATGTGGGGATCACAATATTGAGCATATCCTCTACTATCTTCCCCCTAAACAAGCAATTCAACTAGAATTATGCCAAAAAAAATTCAAAATCATATAAATGTGATTCATGATAAGCAATCAAATAGTGAAACATACCACATAGATATCCACCAATCTTCTTTTATCATCAAATGCATGATTAAATAGGGAGTCCAAAACCAGCAGCTCTTTTTTTACTATATTAAACGCATATAGATACCAATGATGTCTATGACATATTGGAATCAATCACTACATGTACAAATAAAGCCAATATGTTTTAATTAATAAGTAACTATCAAAACAGTCTCATGTACAATTAAGATGAACAATCACATATCTATTGTCTTGCTGCTGCTTTCTCCTTGTCAAAGTTCTCCTTATTAAGGCCTAGATTTGGATTCATTCCAATGTATTCTCCCTTTGTTTCATATGCTATCAGATTCCTTTCATTGAGGATAGTGTCTTGAAAAAAAGAGAAAAAAAGGGAGAATTTATAAATACAACAAGTTATCATTCTACTTCAAATTAAAACATCCTTACCAAAATCCCAAATTCAACACAATAAAGCTCTTTTGTAAATCTTGGCAAGTTGCTATTGTTCATTTCCTTGATTTTCCAACTGATAATCTACAAGCAAATCACACCAAAAACGAAAGCTAAACTGAGCACATCATCTTAAAAACAGTAATAAGTAGTTCATCTTAATAGTTTGAAACCTTACAGAAGAATTTATCTATTTCCGAAGCTTTAGGCAACGGAACTCCATTCTAAGTAAGAAAAGGTTTCGATATCCTTGAAAAGTTGCTATCATCTCTTCTTGAACTCCACTATCCTTTAAGGCATTCATAACCCAATTATAAATCTTTTTCTTCTCATTTGCAGTTAACAAATCCTCTTGTATGTTTGCTGGTATTATTTCATTGATAGGTGGAATATCAAGAATTTCCTCGGGTATTGATCTTTCGGGTGTATGGGTTGGTGACTTAAACTCTTATGTCATACCCAATGAGAATGATGGCATACCTTCGGAGCTATATCCATCAAAATTATTCATAAAAAACTCCGTAGCACTAATTAAAACAAAAATGTTGAATATTAGAAATGAGTTAACACTATTTTTACATAATTAGAAAAACCAAAATAATTATCTTACTCTTTCAAGGTCTTTTCAACCTCTTCCTCTGGCTCTTTTGTTAGTTTTTTCTTTTCATATACAATCATTGTCCTTTGACTTTACAAAATACAAAATCCACAAAATAAGTTATCATGCATACACAATTATGATGAAGAATTTGAGAAGTTAATTCATATACATTTAGGTCAGTATTTCATAATTTCAGAAACTAATTCATATAAATTTATGTCAGAATTTCAGAATTTCACCTCTTCAATTCCTTCTCAATTTGTGTCCATTTCTTGATAACTTCCTCATCCTCAATCACCTCTTCTCTAAATTGATCATCTCTTTCATTATTTCCTGCTTCTTGCTTGTTGTATCCTTCTCCCTCTTCTTGATCATCACTAATAAGAAAAGTGAAAAACATTAAAATTAAATATTTATGTGATTAAAATATTACTTGTTTATATTATTACCTTTATTTATTCTTTTTTTCAGCTTTATTCTTTTCGGCCTTTTCCTTTTCCTTTTCCAACATTATCTTCCTTTTAGCTAGAGGTATTTCATCTTCCTCATCTTCTTGTGTTTTATCACTACTCTTTTTCTTGTTGTTTTTCTTTTTTCCTATTTTCTTCCTCAACTTATTTTCTGATTTATCATCCATGATCTTCCTTATCTATTAGATCAAATAAAATTAAACTAATCAGCATTACTAAAATAATTTAAAAAAGATAAAATTGATCATTTGTATACTTTTTTCAAGGTGGTAGTTGCTCTATGTTCAAGCTTCGGCAAGGTCCAATCAATAATCCACAGCTCCGAAGACTTACATTTATCCAACCGTCCACTCTTTAACCGTTGAAAGAAGATAATCTATCAAACCAATCAATTAGAATTACTTTATCATCTAAAACTGAAGCACACAAACAGAAAAATGAATGTATGACTTATAACAACGATAAACATGCATGCAGAAAGGTGTTTAACACCCTTTATTTGAAAATCTCTGATTGCCTCTTTTATCCATGTGTAAATCTGCAATGACCAATTGTATTGCATAGGATTTTTTACATCTACCACCAGTGTGAAGTGTTACTTAGGAGATAGATTTGAATTTGTTATTGTGCAAAAAAAGGTCTCCCTAACAACAATATGAATGCCTCACGGAAGTGCATTCGTTCTTCTTTAGTCTTTAGTGGGCATTGAAGCACGAAATTCTTTAAATCTTTCAGACAAATTTTACCCCACCTTTTTTTCAATGCCTCATAATCACTATTAGTGGGGAAATATTCTGGAAATTCATCTCCTAATTATTAAGAAAAAAGACAAATTATCATTAATTTCTACCTAAATCAGATCAACCAAGTTTATTTATAATCATATTTAACCAAACTTTTCATCTGAACATTAAAAAAATAATTAAATACTAATTCAGATGATAACTAAACTAGCTTACCACTAGAAGGAAGCCCCAGTGCACGCTCAACAATTTCAGCATTTATCTCAATGTTAGCAACATCATCTTTGATAACATTGTTATCCAAATCAAATTTTGATGCAAGGTACATGCAGATTTCTTGATTCACTATCCATTCCGGAATGTATTGTAAATTACCAAAATCCATTGCTTCCACTTCAGCCATCCTTGCATTATCTTTAATTATGACAGTTATTAATTTGTTGATACCCGTCGGTGAGCATTTTGAATCCGCTGATTTCTTTTTTGGACTATCTTTGTTCTTCGGCTTTCTTCTTTTCTTGCATGCTTTATCATCACTTGATGACGGCATTTTCAAATTCCTGTAAAAGAGAAACCAAACAGGAATCATTAAAAACTATAGTAAGTTACAAGTAGAATCAATTCCATGATTATTTAAGATCCTAAAAGGATGCTATTATCACTAGAAAGCTGATATCATAGTCCAAAATAAATTAATGGTAAAATTCAATCCATACATAGTGTAACACATATTAATCAAAGACTAGAGCCATTCTTAATCAATGATATCAAAGATGACAATTGAGAATCAAACTCAAAAGTAATGATAGTAGTGAGGGAAGTGGAAACAAAAAAACACTAGTGAAATATTGGAGTTCAGAATCACAATGGCAAAAGAAATTAATGTTTATAAGTTGATAAGAGCCATTGTGGGATCAAGAGAACCAACTAATGATTAAATTAGATTCATCAGACCTCTATTCAATGAGTTCTTCAAAGCATTTTTCAAGTGAAAATCTTTTTTTAGATAATTTTATCTATATCTATACTATTAAGGTTCAAACACATACTATACGTGCATAACAACACAAGAACATACATCTTTCGGATTTCAAAAGAAAAAAGAAACAAAACAATAGTTAACTTTTTTAGTTAAATAAACCATTGCCCAAACCCCCAAAACAAATAATTGATAAATGCACTTATAGTGTCTTATCAATGAATAAGCACAATAACATGAATGCTAGCATCCTATTATCACTAGAAAAATTAACAGCATTTCAATTAAACTAAAAAAAAAAGTTAAAAAATTACCATAAATAATGTTATCATCCAAAACATTATCCTATTATCACCAGTTTCCTATCACAGTTATCATCCTAAACCAAGAATAATAAAATTCAATGTCATGTATCACAAGGTCAGACTTCATAACCAAAATGCCTCACAAAAATCAAACAAATCAGATAAAAATTAAACCTAACTCAAGTCACATTCAGATTCATCATGCATTTCAATTCAAGTTATCATCCCGAACTATATTTCTGAAATTTAAATTAAAATTAGACTTCGCGCACAAAAATAGACACCAACACTAACGACATTAATAATGGTTGAAGTTCAATACATTGGTATAAGAATGATAATCCGTTGTAGAAGGATATTGAAGTTATGATAATCTGTTGTTGCAGAAGAAGAAGTGATGTTGAGGCGGTGGTCATTCTATCGGCATTGATGATAGGAGGAAAAAGTGATGTTGAACGGTGTTGATGATGATAAGCGACGATGTAGAAGCGGTGGTCACTCCGTCGGCGGTGGTGGAATGTAGTTACGGTGGTGGAAGAAGAAGGAACGTGGTTGGAGAAGAAGGAAGTTGGTTGACGTTGACGTTGATGGAGATGATAGGAACGACGATAGTTTTATTTTCGGTGATGTATTTACGGCAGTGAAAATGAGAATAGAATTATGGTAAATGTAATTGGGTTAATGAAATGGGTTATGGGTTATCAGTTGGGTAGGTTGTATATTGGGTTGGTATAATGAACTCGAGTTATCAATTGGGTAGGTTATATGTTGGGTTGGTATAATGGGCTCCGTGTTTTTTGAAGCCTGTTTGCCCCTTATGGGCTCGTATTTATGGGGCCCTAGCACCGATTTGTTAAATCATTCACTACAAATTTATGCATGCCTCAAATATGTTATTTACATGAAACATCAGCCTTGTACCCTATCACATCCGATTCAGCCACATAGTAAAAATGGCTATAACATTTTCCCATCTAATTGATAAGATCTACAAGTGAAGTTTAAAAAAAATAACCCCTATTATTTATGGGTATCTTCTGTGTATTATATCATCGGATACATATTCAAAACCCATATAGTAAAAAGATATGTTTTCATATCTAGCAAGTAATCTCCAATTCCAAAAAATTAAATGATTTTTTTAAATGAAGATGATTGTATTTTTTATGAATTAATTAATACACCTCATTAATTTAACAATTAATTTTTTTATCAAAGTTTTTTAACTATTTTGTTTTTGGGCTTGTAATTATTTCCAAATTGATATAATATACAGTAATTACCTCAAACATAATTGATGAGATAGATAGATGGATACAAAACAATATTTTATTTATTGCCAGTAAAATAAGAGATCTATACTATATTAACAATATTCACTATACTTAATGGGTACATATATGATAAGTGATAACTATCTTAAGAGTTAAGATAGACATTTTAAATCATAATATTATTAAAATAACATAAGAAAATATTTTAAATTAATATTTTTAGTGTCTAATTTATTTTTAACTTTAAATTTTAGTATTTGTTTGATTTTTATACTTTACATATTAAACAGGCCACCAAACACTAAATGGAGAAACTCTTTGAACCAATGTTTATTTAACGTAAATTTTCATTTGTTTGTCTTTTAACATTTTTATTTTGTGCTTTTTGATCACTTGCTCTATCTTTAGAGTATTCTCCTCTCATTTCATATTCTCTGCCTTACTTAATTTCTTCATTATAGTTTTACGTTTTCTTGTTTTCTTCTTGTGTATAAGTTGCCATTAGAAATAAAAAAAAAAAAAATGACATAAGCCCTTATCATATATTTAGTAAAGAGTTGAGTGTTTCTTCTCATTCTTGTTTCTCTTTCTTTTTGAGCTTACAACACGAATTACATACAAGAAACTAATCAATAAATATCAATTACTGGAAATCATCAATCGATAGGAATGCAATTTTACTCAAGTTTGATAATTCTTGCTATTTGTTACAAGTTTATGCATGCCTCACATATATTATTTATATGAAACATCAGCCTTGATTTTTATCATATCCGATCCCTCCACATGGTCAAAATGGTTATAACATTTTCTCTCCATTTCCTTATCTAATTCATAAGATCTACAAGTGATATTAAAAAACTCTATTGTTTATGGGTGTCTTGTGTTTATTACACCATCCGATTCACATAAAAAACCATATATGAAGGATTCTAAATTGATCTGCAAAAAGGTATGTTTTCGAATCTAACATGCAATTGATCTCTAATTTCAGAAAAAATAAATTTTTTTTTGAAAAAAAAAAATATTATCTTTCTTATGAATTAATTAATACACCTCATTAAGAATGAATTTCTTGATCAAATTTTTTTTAATTATTTCCGAATTGGTATAAACATAATAGTTCCGCTATTTGAACAAGTGGTTTTACCAACCAAGTGGTTAACCAAGTAAATTTTAAACAACACCACAACTCTTACCTAAAAACACGTGTATACACGTGCTCATTGTAACCAACCACTCTCCCACGCACTAATTGAAACGAAAAGTAACGAACCACGTACTCTCCTACTCTTACCACCACTCTTCACATTCACGAACATTCAATTCCTCCTCGTCCTCCTTTGTCAACGTCGTCTTTTTCATTCTCCATCATCGTCGTCATCGTCCTCATCATCATCATCATCATCATCTTCTTCTTCTTCTTCTTCTTCTTCTTCTTCTTCTTCTTCTTCTTCTCTGTTTTATATTGATGATATTGTTGTATGTTGTTGTTGTTGCTGCTGCTGCTATTATTGTTGTTGCTGCTGCTGTTGTTGTTGTTGTTGTACATAAATATGAAGCAATAATGCACAGAAATAGAAAGCAACATTACGCAGAAACATAACGCAATAATGCGCAGAAATAGAAAGCAACATTGTGCAGAAACAAAAAGCAATAATGCGCAGAAACAGAAAGCAATAATGCGCAGAAAGAGAAAGCATAAATGCGCAGAAACAGAAAGCAATAATGCGCAGAAATAAAATCATCTTCTTCCTTCCTTCCTTCCTTCCTTCATTCCTTTTTCCAAGTCTGCATCTACATCATCACCTTCAACATCATCATCATTATCATCATCATCATCATCATCATCATCATCATCATCATCATCATCATCATCTTCTTCTTCTTCTTCTTCTTCTCTTCTTCTTCTTCTTCTTCTTCTTCTCAGTTTTCATTGTTGTTGTTGTTGATGTTGATGTACAGAAATATGAAGCAATAATGAGCAGAAATAGAAAGCAACATTGCGCAGAAAAAGAAAGCAACATTGTGCATAAAATAGAAAGCAATAATGCGCAGAACTAGAAAGCAATATTGTGCAGAAACAGAAAGCAATAATGCGCAGAAATAAAATCTTCTTCTTCTTCTTTCCTTCCTTCCTTCTTCCAAGTCTGCATCTGCATATTCTTCTTCTTTTTCTTTCCTTTCTTCTTCCATGTCTGCATCTACATCATCATCTTCATTATCATCATCATCATCATCATCATCATCATCATCATCATCATCATCATGTTCTTCTTCTTCTTCTTCTTCTAACAACAGAAAACGAAGAAGAAAACGATGATGAAAGTTGCAGAACGAAATTCAACAACAGAGGAAGCCGAAAACAATGACGAATCACGCAAATAAAACTAAGAAAATCAAAAACGAAAAGCAACAGATTTGATTGGTTATTTGCTTGGTTAAAACACTTGGTTTGGCGTTATATTAAGGGAAAAGAGCGTGTGTTTAAGTTTGCTTGGTTAACCACTTGGTTGGTAAAACCACTTGTTCACCTAGAATTATTGTAAACATAATATAAAATAATTTGGCCTAAAGAATAAAAAAAGCTTTGGTCATCTATTTCATTTTTCCTTGGATGCATGTATGATCTACTTAAGGAATTTTTTT
The DNA here is from genome assembly GCA_036250425.1 of Stylosanthes scabra. Taxonomy (NCBI): domain Eukaryota; kingdom Viridiplantae; phylum Streptophyta; class Magnoliopsida; order Fabales; family Fabaceae; genus Stylosanthes; species Stylosanthes scabra. The sequence goes on from JASCZI010272042.1 coordinate 32,458, forward strand.
GTGTTTATTTTATAAAGAAAATGTATGATCTAGCAAGTCCAAAAATGTGTCTATCTTTTCTCTCTATCTCTTTGTTTTTAAAACAAAATAATTTCTGTCAAACTAAATTAAAAGTGATATGGAAGTCATAATAAATTTGTTCTCTGCACTTTGAACTAATATTACTGCTCGTTTACTATATATTGACCAGAATCTTTAAACATTTCTAATGTAATTTTGTCACCGAAATTAATAATATCATCGGTGTCAAATTTTGTTGTAAGATTGAAATCTGGATGTCCAAAATTCATTTTTCTATTGCGCTTATAATATATATTTTTTTAGATCGTTCAAAAGTCTCGACCCTACGTACTTGAGAGTAAATCGAAGACTCCAACTCCTCTTTGGCATTGCCGTTAAGGAGCCGGAACTCGACAAGGTTCAAACATTACAACAGAAATCACAATTATATCAATCCAAAAACAACCTACATCAAACATAGACCCTTTATAATATGACTTTGGCTACCTTTGCTAAATTGTATAGGAGCTTTTCCAAAACAGCAGCATCCAATTAATAACAAGTAACTTGTTCTTCATTTCTTATTAAGGTATATTTTGCATTTTAATATGTATTATATATTAATAATTAATTTTTATGACTAATCTATTAAAATATAAAAGGTATAGGGTGAAGGCTCATTGAGCAACATTTGGATGCCTTATTCTGCCGACAAGTGGCTTGTACCTGAATGCGCGCCAAGTATCTATCGATGAGTGATTATTCAAACAACAATTTAGCTAAAATTTAGCAGCAATCATGCTAATTTAAGTAATAATTTTGCTATTTGAATTTAAGCAATAATTTTGCAATCAAGACATAATTGAAATTTAATATGATATTTGAATTTGAAATTTTGGCCATTAATTGATTTATTTTTTATGAATATAGAAAAAAAATTTATAAAATAGCAACCAATCACTTATATTTAAATAGATATCCTCAACAAAAAACGTCAAATTTGAAAACTCTCACTTTTTCTCAAAAAAATAAATAATAATAATAATAACACTGGGATAAACCCTATTTTTCTAACATCTCTTTCATTCGTTTAGGCTTGAAGCGATGGGGAACATTGTTACTGCTTGACAAAGGAAGTTAAAGCTATTATTGTTGCTTCTACTCCGTCTTTGACCGTGTTGACTCATGCCTCTCCTTAAGGTTTGTCGTTGCTTCATTCCCCCTCCTTCCTCTTTCATTAAATTGTTATTTGGTGACTCTTTATTTCTACTATTATTTTTTTGTTTTTCATGAAAGATTAGTTTGCGTATTCTTTATCTTCAATTAATTATATCAAGGTTTACATTTGTGTTTATGACTTTTAGATGCAGGAATTATATATACGTAAGCTAAGTGCATATGACCCTTTTGAACAAAATTATCAACAAAAAGTTAAGGAATTACAGTGCTTAAATCTTCCTTTAAAAGGTTTAAAATTTTAAACTATGAATTTATCTTCAATGATTTTATTTAGTATATATTTATCATTAATTTGTTGACCTATAATTAATATTTTATTATTTTGACCATTTTTTTCTTAACGTTTAATTTAGAACCTGAAAGCTAGGGAAAAAGAACTTAAAGTTAGAGAAGGTGAATTGTGAAAAAGGGATACATGTATAAATCATCATCCTTTAATCTTCTTCATATATTTTTGTGATTTTAATAGTCCATGATCTTATATATATTATTTTGCATGAAATGAAAGCAAGAAACTATAACACGAGGTATAGTTTCTTTTTATAGAAGCAAACACGATAACATGTTAATTATACATATAGTTTGATTTTATATTGTAATTATTATTATTTAAAAAAAATTCTGTTGTGGTTTGCAGATGGAATAGTAATGGAAGAAAAGAATTGGCCACCATTATTCCTTCTGATTCTTCAAGCAATAATTAAGTGAATGTATTACTGGCTGAATATGCACATTTGGGTTGATTGGTTGGAATTTAAAATTGAAATTGAAAAACAATAAATCAACGAAGATATTACTTACTATATCTGTTTATTAAGAGTGATTTGTTAAGATTTGAAATTGACACCCTGGTCATTTAATTTTGCATAAATTTGAAAAATATTTATAAATTAACAATCACCGTCTTTTTTAATAAAATTCTGGACATTAAACATTTAAAGAAGAATATATAAACTCCAATTATATAGAATTATCATCCGCGTAAAACGCGAGAAATACACTACTGAATCTTATTTCTATACGAGATTTAGAGATTTTCATAATAAATATTTGTTTAAATGATAAATTTTATTGGGCATATAAGATTGATCTTACATATATAGATGTTAGTGTTGATTTTATATAAGATTGTTCTTATATTTTAGGGACGACAATGGAATTCGAGCGCCCGCCCCTTTTATATTTTGCCTCTCGTTTCTAGTTCATTCTCATCATGGGTCCTATTTAAATATTTTCGCGGGGCAGACGTATATCCGTGGTTATCAAAATTTAATAAATTATTTTATAAATAAAACAATTACACAATTAATTATTAAAATTTAATATAATCAAATAGAAACCATATAACACGATCAAATTCAACATATTAATTATTAAAACATACGAAAACAAATGAATTTAACAAAATTCATCATACACATAATCTCCATGGAAATGGGAAGATATCACCATGGATTTTGTTACGGGATTGCCAAGAACTTCTTCCGGACACGATACCATTTGGGTTATAGTGGATCGTCTAACGAAATCGGCTCACTTTCTTCCCATCCGAGCTAATTTTCCATTGCACAAGTTAGCACGACTGTATATTCGAGAGATAGTGCGATTGCACGGAGTGCCAGCTACCATCGTTTCGGATAGAGATCCGAGGTTTACTTCAAGGTTTTGGGGAGTCCTTCAGAGGTCGTTTGGTACTGACTTACATATGAGTACAGCATATCATCCTCAGACAGATGGACAATCAGAGCGGACAATTCAGACTTTAGAAGACATGCTGCGATCTTGTGTGTTGGATCAGAAGGGAAGTTGGGAAGATTGTCTACTTCTGATAGAGTTCGCTTACAACAATAGTTATCATGCAAGCATAGGAATGGCACCTTACGAAGCTCTTTACGGAAGGAAGTGTAGGTCTTCGTTGTGTTGGCATGAGGCAGGAGAAGCAAGTGTTTTGGGACCCGAGATGGTTCAGGAAACTACCGAGCAGATCAAACGAATTCGTGATAGGATACTGACGGCTCAAACCCGGCAGAAGAGCTATGCTAATAAGAGGCGCAAGCCTTTAGAGTTTAGTGAGAATGACCATGTCTTTCTTAAGGTTACCCCTACTACTGGTATAGGTCGAGCTATAAAAGCTAAGAAGCTTACTCCTAGGTACTTAGGACCTTTCCAGATCCTTAAGAGATTCGGCCCAGTAGCTTACCAGA
>JASCZI010272042.1:47304-75978 GCA_036250425.1 Stylosanthes scabra
AGCCACTTATAATGTTATTGAAGTACTGGCCAACGATTATTTTTGAGCATCTTAAAAAGATAGTCAGGTTTGATAACTCTTGTTATTTGTTAAATTATTAGCTATAAAATTTATGCATGCCTCAAATATATTATTTACATGAAACATCAGCTTGAACCCTATTAGATTCAATCCAGTCATGGTCAAAATGGTTATAACATTTTCTCCCATTTCCCATCTAATTAATAAGATCTACGAGTAATGTTAAAAAACCCAATTATTTATGGGTGTCTTGTGTTTATTATACCATCGGATTCACATAAAAAAGTCCATACATGAAGAATTTCAAATTGATATGTAAAAATGTACGTTTTTGGATCTAACATGCAAGTGATCTCCAATTCCAAAAAAAATTAAATCATTTTTTAATAGAAATTAAATTATTATATTTTTTATGAATTAATTAATGCAGTACACCTGATTAATTTAAAAATGAATTTTTTTATCAAAGTTTTTTTTTCATTATTTCCATATTGGTATAATATACAATAATTTGGCCGAAATAATGGAAAAACTTTATTCATCTATTTCGTTTTTCATTGGATGCATGTATGATCTATTAAGGATTTTTTATTTTATTTTATAAAGAAATATGTATGATCTAAAAAGTCCAAAATGTCTAGCTTCTCTCTCTCCGTCTTTTTTTTTTTTCTAAAATAATTTCTGTAAAACTAAATTAAGACTGATATGGAAATCATAATAAATTTGTTGTCTACACTTTATTTGAACAAATAGCATTTATTATATATTGATCCGAATAATGTAATTCAAACACCAAAAGATATCATCAGTATCAAATTTTGTTTTAAGATTGAAATCTGGATATCCTGAATTCATTATTCTATTATGCATGCCTATAATATAACTTTGACTACCTTTATTAAATTGTACAGAAGCTTTTTTTATGACAGCACTCAAGAACAGGTAACTTGTAATTCATTTCTTATTAAAAATTTATATTTTATTAGGGGTATTATATATATTTTTTATTTTCCTCTATATATCTTTTTCAACTATTCAACTTACTATTAATTCCTTTTATTAATATTAGTTAAGGCTTTTACTAAAATCTTATTAAAAATTCTATTTACCCACTTACAGAATTTGGAAATCAAAATAACAGGTTTTTACTCTTCTACCCATATTCTTTCCTTTAATTTCTTGCTGCTTAATCAATCATCTTTGTTCTTCTCTTTGCTTTCTTGATTTTCTATTATGTTCTTGAAGGCTTAGATGGATTATTTGCACATCAATGTTTAAATTAATGAATTTGGTTTCTAAATTTTAACAATTATAATTGCAATAGTGTATAATATAACTATTACTAAATTATAATTTGTTTCTAAATTAATATAACTATTACTAAAATATAATTTTTGCCATCCCCGTAAATATCTCCACAGGAAGGAATAAAGGAGGATACTCGCGAATTTAAAAAATTAATAAATTATTTTACAAATAAAACAACCATATATGATATAACACAATTAATTATTAAAATTCAGCGCATTAAATACTACTCATACAACATAACTAAATTCAATATATTAATTATTAAAATATATAAACAAAACATTAATTTAATAAGATTATTCATGAGACACGTAATATTCAACACACGCTAAAATTAAACTAAAGAAAATAATTCAACATAAAAAGATAAAATTTTAAACTCTTGGTGGCTAATAAAGTAATTTGATGAATTTTTTTAATTTTATATACATACTGACGGATATTCGTGAGGTGTATATGTGAAAACTTAGTGAGCCCCAATTAGCTCCATGAATTTTTTTGAGGATCGTCGCGAGCCCTAAAGTTATCACCCTAGTCATAATTGTTGTTTTATTTTTTGTTACTTTTTTTCTTACTTGAATAAATGATTTTTTATTTATCTAACTGTATTTGCCATAATATACTGGTTATAGAAAAAATATTAAAAATAAAACATATATAAATTCATTTATTAAGCTTTGACCTCAAACATAATTAATGATGTAATATACTAATATATATATAATTTTTTTTTTGTATTTCATCTCTTCTTACTTGTTTAATCACAAGTAGTTGACTAAAAATATGATTTAAATTTTAATGTTTTTGTTTTTTTTATTTATTTTGGATAATGGTTTTTATTCTACCAAGCTGCATTTGCCATAATATATTGATTATAGACAAAATAACAAAAGTTTGGACAAAAAAAAATAAACGTTTATAAATTCATTTTTTGAGGTGAGGAAAAACATTCATTCATTAAACTTTGACCTCAAACATAATTGATGAGATAGATAAATGATAAATTTTTGTTTTCGGTACCATAGAAAGGAAAAAATACAAAACAAAAATTACACTTTTAAGAAACATAGTCACATACACTGTATTAATTAAAGAAAAAAATTATGTAACCAACAAATTATGACTAATAGGGAGCCAATATATATTACGGATGATAAGTTATATAAATTTTAGATGATAACTTATTGTTAGATATATGGGTTATGGATGATAACTCATATAAACTTTGGATGATAACTTAATTATTAGCTTCCTATTAGCTTCTAATGTTGGTTCCGTAGCATTGTTTTTAATTAAATTACTCACCCTCATTTTATTACTTTTGAGGATATCTTTACCATTTTGTTGATTTTGAATCTTAAATAAAAAAATTATTTGGGATAAAGAAAGCAATAAGTAATCTTCAAACATGTCATTAATTAAGAACTTTTATCTTATTACTATTGGCCTCTAATTAATTCACATTGATTTCAACAAACTTCATGAATAATATTTAAAGATAATTGATATAAAACCCTTTGTTAAGAGATTCTAGAATTCATCTATTGTTATACACACCACAAATGGATACAAACGATTTTTTAAATCAATAATATATCATGCTCAATGGTAACTAATAACTATCTTAAGAGCTAAGATAGATATATTAAATCACAATGGTGCAAATAACATCAGAAAATATTTTAAATTCTCGTTTTTTTAGTATTTGGTTTGTCTTTAGCTTTAAATTTTACATATTTGTTTAATATTTTTTTCTTCTGATATTTGATGTATTGTTTTATGTTTTGTGTACTCTTAATATACTGTAATATACTCTAAACTTTTTTTAGTTTAAGAGTTTTAAAAATGACCAGATAAATATTTTAAATCAACTTAAACCCCAAATTAAGTTATTATTATATTTTTTGCTTGTTATGGTTACCATTTGAAAGGAGTTGGAATACTTTTTTCATATATAATATAAGTAAACAAATATGTCAATTACTATACATTAAATAAAATTTGAACAGTAATTTTTTTGTCATGAACATCCTTTCTTTCTCTTTCTCTCTCCCTCTGCCCCTTTTATTCACATATTATCTTCATATTTTAACATATAAAAGAATGTGTTTATACGTATCAAATAGGGTCACTAAACTCTGAACGGAGAAGCTCTTTGAGCCAAAAACATCAGCATGCTTCACATTTTTTTATAATTGAAATTTTTTTTCTTAATTTCTTTTAATGCACAAGTTAGATTTTACATATTAAAATTAACGAAGAATTAATAACAAAACACTTAAAAATTTAGTCAGAAGTGTTTTTTTTTTTTTCATCATTATTCTTTACTCATTATTCATTTAACGTAAATTTTCATTTGTTTATTTTTTAATGTTTTTTATATCACTTACTCTTTCTTTTGAGTGACATAATCCCTTATTTTTTGAGCTTACTTACAGCACAAATTACATACAAAAAATTAATCAGTAAACATCAATTACTAGAAATCATCAGAAGCTGCTTATCATTGTAATCGATGGGAATACAATATTAGTCAAGTATTGGCCAACCATTATTTCTAAGCATCTTGAAAAATTAGTTCGGTTTGATAACTCTTGCTATTTGTTAAATCATTCACTACAAGTTTATGCATGCCTCAAATATATTATTTACATGAAACATCAATCTTGAATCCTGTCATATCCGATATGGTCAAAATAATTATAACATTTTCTCCCTATTTTCCCATCTAATTGATAAAATTTACAAGTGATATTAAAAAACTCTATTGTTTATGGGTGTCTTGTGCTTATTACACCATGGGATTCACATTAAAAAACCATACATGAAGAATTCCAAATTGACCTGTGAAAAGGTACGTTTTCGGATCTAACATACAAGTGATCTCTAATTCTAGAAAAATTCATTCATTTTTTCCAAAAGAAAATGATTGTATTTTTATATTATGAATTAATTAATACAGTACACCTCATTAATTTAACAACTAATTTTTTTATATTTTTTAAAATTATTTCCAGATTGGTATTTTCATACAATAATTTAGCAGAAATAATCGAAAAACTTAGTTTTTCCTTGGATGCATGTATGATCTATTAAGGATGTTTTTTTGTTTATTTTATAAAGGAATATGTATGATCTAGAAAGTCCAAAAATGTCTACCTTCTCTCTCTGCATCTCTTTTTTTTAAAAAAAATAATTTCTATGAAACTAAATTAAGACTGATATGGAAATCATAATAAATTTGTTGTCTACACTTTGAACAAATATTACTGCTAGTTTACTATATATTAACCCGAATTTTAAACATTTCTAATGTAATTTAAACATGAAAAGATATCACCAGTATCAAATTTTGTTTTAAGATTGAAATTTGAATGTCCTAAATTTATTTTCGTATTGTGCAGGCGTATAATATAACTTTGACTATCTTTGTTAAATTGAAACTTGTTCTTCATTTCTTATTAAAAATTTATATTTTATTAGGGGTATTATATATTTTTTTTATTTTCCTCTGTATATCTTTTTCAACTATTCAACTAACTATTAATTCCTTTTATTAATATTAGTTAAGGCTTTTACTAAAATCTTATTAAAAATTCTATTTGCCCATTTACAGAGTTTGGAAATCAAAATAACAGGTTTTTACTCTTCTTCTCATATTCTCTCCTTTAATTTCTTGCTGCTCAATCAAGCATCTTTGTTCTTCTCTTTGCTTTCTTGATTTTCTATTATGTTCTTGAAGGCTTAGATGGATTATTTGCACATCAATGTTTAAATTAATGAACTTGGTTTTTAAATTTTAACAATTACTAGCAAACAACCCGCGCTTTTGCGCGGGCATATTATTTATAACAGGAAAATTAACGGTATATATTAAAACATTTAAGTAGACAGAGATAAACATTTAATTTTATGTGATCAATTAAGTTGGTATGTGATAAATACCATTAAATATATGAATTGTTTAGATGATTGAGACGTTTAGGATCAGAGGCAAACATATTCATTCTTAATGATACAATTACTATTGGAATATAGTTTTTTTCCCTGTGTTTGTCTCATCTCGTCGCAGATTTCCATTTAAATATTTCTGTGGGATGAGAATATCTGCGGATATAAAAAATTAACAAATTATTTTACAAATAAAACAACTATACAACACAATTAATTATTAGAAAAAAAATTCAACGTAATCAAATAGCTAGAAGCCATACAATATAACCAAATTCAACATATTAATTATTATTAAAGCATACAAATGAAACATGAATTTAACAAAATTCATCACACACATAATTTCCAACACAGGCTTTCAAATTAAATGAAATACATCAACAAAAAAAGTTAAAATCTTAGATTTTTAGTGGCTAATCAAATAATTTGTTAGGTTTTTTAATTTTATATATATAATGATTTTTTTATAATTTTATACTAACAAATCTTCGTGAGACGAGTGCCTCAATTTGGTCCCGCGAAAATTTAATGGGTCCCAATTAGTTCCCTATCATAGATTCTTTTAGCGAATCTTCGCGGAATGAATAAAGTTACCATTTCTAGTATATTTTCATTTGAGTGTCATCAATTTTATTTTATTTTTTTATAATTGTCGTTTTATTTTTTCTTACTTTTTTTTGTGTAATCTAAGTTCAATGTCAAAAATAACATAAAATAAGAAATGACAAAATCCTTAATAAAATTTAATTAGTAAGAGTAGTAAAGAATGATTTGTTCCCCTAATAACTCATTATATCTAATCTAAGAAACAAAATATCAACAATATAATGAATTAGGGATCGCAAACTTAAGTTAGGTTTGATAAATTCTTGTTATTTGTTAAATCATTCACCTAAAGCTATGCTTTCCTCATTTGGCAAGACATGTTTTGTAGACATATTTTGATAGATTGAGTGATTTCGATCTTTTCATTACAAACAAAACTTTGAAATTAAGAGTTGACACTCTCAGTTAGCTTGTTAAAAAAGTTGGTTTCAGATCGCTTTAATTAACTGTGTCTATAAATATATACATAAGATCAACTTGTAAGATTTGTAACCAATTTCACGTTATTCAATACATAACAAACCTTCTCTTTTCTCTCTATCTCTCTCTCTCTATACGACTCTGATTCTTCTTCTTTGTAGTGTAAGGCTTTATACCTTGAATTCTATTTTGGACCATAATGAGAATTTTTTAAAGACTTCCTCAACTATATATATATAACTATTTTTTAGCCATTACCATATTCACTCTGATATGCATATCTTTAATAACCACTTCAATTCTATGGAGCATTATTCAATGGAATATTCAATGCCACCTTAATGAACCATGTTGAATGAATGATTGAGATTAAAATGATTTTATTACGTTATATAATTATATTTATATGTTAATACTTAAAAATAATTACATCTGAAATATCCTTTTTGTCCTCTTTTCTCTTTTCTCTCCAACTTCTTTGTTCCATTTTTGCTCTTGCATCTCTCCCAACGTGGGGAAAGGCCAAAACCATAGTTTCATATCCTCACACTCTTCTGTTTATTAGTTTGTGTGCGCAAAAACACACAACTAATAAAAAATGTTGGCAGTAATAGAAAATTATGTTGAAAGACATAATTATTCTCATATAATAAGAAAAATTGTAATTATTACTACTTTATTATTAGGAATGTTATAAGAAACTAAAATAATGCTACCTAAATATTTTTATTAGTAGAGTTACTCCTCTCAATCAAATTTTTAATATGCATCGTAGATAAATAAGCCTCTAAAATGTTATTATAACTTTATAAGACAATTAAGTCCTTAAAATATTATTATAAGATAAATTTTTGGTGACTACATTATAAGATAAATTAATCTTAATTTAAAATTATATTAAGACTAATATATTTGATAAGAGTAATCATTGAAGGTTTTTTAAGAATAAAAAGATGATAGAATAAAATATCTCATCTGAAATAGACCAATTAATATCTATAGTCAATCTTCATGGAACATGGCACTAGAAATTTTTTACCATCCTCATTAATTCTGGTTTTGTATTTATTTAAATGAAAATTATTTTATTTTTCATTTTATATTATTGTAGAAAAAAATAGGTTTATGTGCATTTCTTGTTTTCGCACTTGTTGCCTATGAAATTGGAAAAAGTCTTTTCCTACCTCAATCTCATAGGCATTTTATTTCTGTTACCAAAATTTTCTTATTTAAATGCTGGAAGTGAGTACGATTGCAATAAAACAACTCTTACTCAATTACACTAGAATTGGCTGCTAAGGAAAAAAAATATTTCCAATTTAATAATCATTGACATAAAATAATAAATAAATAAATAAAATTTTAATTTAAATAATAAAAAATGGTCATTTATATTGATATATATGTAAAATATGCACGCTTTTGTGGTGTGACAAGTTTATTAAATTATTATAATAAAAGTGAATTAAATATTTTATCTAACTAAGAATATTATACTAAATATAAATTACTTAAATTCCTAATAATTATTCACTTCTTCTTGTGCATATTTCAAAGTAGTATAATATCATCTTTGTGTAATTTTTATTCGTACATTATTTGTGTTTTTTCTAGGTGAAATTTATCTATATGTATGTATGCAATACTTTTTTTGTTTGTATTTCATCCCTTTTTCCAGCCTAATCACTGAAAAATATTCTTTGAATTCTGATGTTTTTTTTGTCTTTTCTATTTTGGCCAATGGTTTTTTATCTACCTAATTGTCTTTGCCATGATATATTGATTATAGAAGAAAAAAAAGATTTAGAGAAAAAAAAAAAAGCTTATCTAAATTTATTCATCAAGCTTTCACCTCAAACATAATTAAAGAGATAGATGTATCCATAGATATATAGGTATGTAATTTTTTTTTTTTTCATTTCATCTCTACTTACCTACCTAATCACTAGCAGTTGACTGAAAATTATCCTTAAATTTTAATGTTTGTTGTCTTTTCTTTTTTGGGTAATGTTTTTATTCTACCTAATTGCTTTTGCAATAATACACTGATTATAAACAAAATAACAAACGTTTAGACAAAAAAACAAACGTTTATAAATTCATTTTTGAGGTGAAAAAAAAATCATTTATTAAGCTTTGACCTCAAACATAATTGTCTTTAGCTTTAATTTTTATGTATTTATTTAATTTTTGTGTTCTTTTGATTTTTGGTGTATTGTTTTATATTTTGTGTACTCTTCATATACTCTAATGTACTTTAATTTTATTTTTTAGCTTAATATTTTTAAAAATAATTGAATAAATATTTTAAATCATCTTAAACCTCAAATTAAGTCATGATTATATTTTTGCTTGTTATGGTTACCATTTAAAAGAAGTAGGAATCCTTTTTTTTTTTTTTTATAGAATACAAGTGAAAACACTTTAATCTAATGTCTATCATAAAAAAAATAATAAATGAAGTCAAATTTATATGGTCAATATACATTTAATAAAATTTGAAAAGTAATTTTTCTCTTAACCATTCCCTTTTACCCTCTTTCTCACTCTCTTCCTTATCTTCCAGCTCTTTCCTATCTCTGTGTCATTATCATTTTAACACATAAAAGTATCTTTACACATATCAAATTGGACACCAAAAACTGAAAGGAGAAATTCTTTGAGAAAAAAAAAAATTCAACAAAGAGTACTGTTGAAATAGCACAGGCTTCACATTTTATGATGTGGAATCTATCTTGTTTTCTTTTCATCACCATTCTTTACTCTTTATTTATTTAACATAAATTTTCATTTTTGTCTTTTAACGTTTTTTTTTATGTTTTTTTATTACTTTTTCTTTCCTTAGAGTATTCTTTCATATTGTCTTTCTTTCGTAACTTCTTGAATGTAGTTTTACATTTTCTTATTTTCTTCTTATGTATATGTTAGAAATAAAAATAAAGGAAGAAGAAATGCATAAGTGCAGCCCTTGTCAGATTCAGTAAAGAGGGTTTCTCTTTCTTGTTGAGATTACAGAGCACAAACTATATATATATATATATATAATAAAACAGTAAAATCAACAATGACTTCAATCACTAGAAATCATCATAAGCGACTTATCATTGTGATTGATGGGAATGCTATTTTGGTCAAGTATTGGCCAATAATTATTTCTGAGCATCTGGGAAAAATAATCAGGTTTGATTCCTCTTGTTATTTGTTAAATTATTCGCTACAAAGTTTATGCATGTCTAAAATATATTATTTATATGAAACATCAGCCTTGAATCCTATCAGATCCGATCTAATCATGGTCAAAATGGTTATAACATTTTCTCCTCATTTCCCTATCTAATTAATAAGATCTACAAGTGATGTTAAAAAACCCGATTGTTTATGGATGTCTTGTGTTTATTACACCATCTAACATGAAGAATTCCAAATTGATATGCAAAAAGGTTTTCAGATCTAACATGCATGTAAGTGATCTCCAATTCCAGAAAAATTAAATCATTTTTCTTTAAGAGAATGATTGTCCTTTTTATGAATTAATTAATACTTATTAATTTAACAATGAAATTTTTTATCAAAATTTTTTTAAATTATTTCTGAATTGGTATAATATACAATAGTTTGGCTAAAGAATCGAAAAGCTTTGGTCCTCTATTTCGTCTTTCCTTGGATGCATGTACGATCTAGTTAAGGATTTTTTTTGTGTGTGTGTTTATTTTATAAAGAAATTATATGATCTATCAAGTTCAAAAATGTCTATATTCTCTCTCTCTCCATCTCTTTTAATTTCTTTTTTTCTTTAATAATTTCTGTGAAACTAAATTAAGACTGATATGAAAATTATAGTAGATTTGTTGTCTATGCTTTGAACTCATATTACTGTTCGTTTACTATGTATAATCTTTAAACATTTCTAATGTGATTTAAACACCGAAAGATGTCATCAGTATCAAATTTTGTTTTAAGATTGAAATTTGGATGTCCAAAATTCATTTTCTTATTGTGCTTATAATATAACTTTGACTACTTTTGCAAAATTGTACAGGAACTTTTTTTATGACAGCAACCAAGAAAAGGTAACTTGTTCTTCATTTCTTAAAAATTTATATTTTAAGGGTATTATATTTTTTTTTATAAACATTTTATTTTCAACCTACTATTATTCCCTTTTATTAATATTAGCTAATGCTTTTAACATGTGTATTTTCTATTTTAATATGTATTATATATTAATAGTTAACTTTTGTGATTAATCTTAGTGTATATATAATATAATTCAACCTTATTTTTATATTAGATTTAGAAATTTTATGCTAAATATTTTCTTAAAATAATAAATTGGTCAATGAATTCTTTAAAAAGGTAATTCAAATTTGATATCTCTTTTATTTTGTCGGACGCCCTCTAAATAAAACACTGCTGTCACATCCTTCAATAACTATCGTGACTCCGTTCTCTTTAAAAAGCGAGACCGAAAGAAAACAGAATCGTGACCATAGTTGAAGGACGCATTGGGATTGGATGGCATCCAATACTTTTACATTGTTAATAATTATATATAATAATTAATATCAGAGTGGTTGAGATAAATTTATAATTAATTAATTATTATAAATGTGTCTAATTCTTAAAAATGTAAAAAAAAAAAATCGCACATCTAAAGCACCGCTATAATATTTGCAAGTATCTAGTAAATCTCTGGTCGTCATCAAAACTCTCTTCTCTCTCCTTTTTTGGAAAGAATGGAGTCACGACGGTTATTGAAGGATGCAGCGACAATATTTCTAAGGGAGTCTAATGAAGAAAAAAAAGATCAAACTAAAAGAGATAACTTACCCTCTCATATATCACCTAATAAATTTTATTGGCAATGCAATATTGCTCTTATATATAGTTGTTAGTATTGAGTTGTTGTGTTTATGGAGGAGATTGTGATCTTAAAATGCTTAAATAATAAAACTGTCTTGAGTTGTGGAGTTACTTAGCCTATAAATATATACAAGTGTCCTTGTGTGTTGAAAACAGATTTGGAAATCAAAATAACAGAAGTCAGTTTTTACTCTTCTCTCATATTCTTTCCTTTAATTTCTTGCTGCTCAATCAAGCATCTTTGTTCTTCTCTTTGCTTTCTTGATTTTCTATTACTTTAATTAGTTTAATTTCTTCTGTTTAAATTAAAACAGGTAAACAACTCAGTTTGCGAGGTGGGATTAGTTGTTTACGCTGCCAAAGCAAATACTGATGAAGGTATGCCTTTTATTATATTTCATTTCAACACACATGGTTTTAATTTGCATTGAGAGTAGAAGTATAGAATTTCAATTTCTAATAAATTTGGTTCTTCTCTATTGTATATGTGCCTTCTTCATAGTAGCTCATGTCAAATTCCTTAACTGGACAAATGATATGGAGTTCCTTTTGAGCTGTTTACCACCTTTAGAGTTGATTGGCGATGACTCCGACCGCTTAGTCATGACCGAAGGACTCATGGAAGCTATCATGGTACAAAACAAATATCATTCAATTTAATTATATATATCATTTTACATATGATATTATTATGACTCGATGATTTAATTAAAATGGTAAGTGACAAATGATGATTTGACATAAGGTAAAAGTCTTATACAGTAAAATAATAACATGATAAGAAGAGAAAATGTAAATGATTAGATTAAATATGTTATATATGTATGGAATGTGGATATATAGAATAATAACAACCATATCATATAAAAAGTGATAATAATGAACTTATTACAATTGTGGCTAAATTACCAGATGTTTCTCAAAAAACCTGAATATAATGGAGAGAAGCATTGTGTTCTGGTAGCAATACGTGAACCTCTTGCAAGTAAAACCCTAGCTGATGTGCCAGTGATACAAGATGGCCAATATTGTGGCTCATCAGAGCAAAGAGACGTCGATATTTTTGATGTTGTACAAATGTTTGCTGAGGTATATATATATATATATATGTAAACTATCTTTAATTAAAACCCTTCTCTTATTATCTCTTTCCAAATTAATTATTAATCACCCTTAATTTGAGATTATTGCACTACTCTTGTATACTGATTATGTTCATATTGTTACCCGCAGCTTAATATATCTTTCTCAGTGTTAACACCAGCTGTGCATCCAATTTTCAGAGCCATTTTCAACATGGTAATATAATGCTATACACATACATATTATTTCCTTTTGGCCTTGAAGGAGGTGGTAGGATCTAAGTAATAATATAACTACTTTAGTCACAAGATATCTAATAATGGACTTACCAATACTAGGGTTTTAACCAGAAATTTTAAACTATACTTTTATTATACCACTATTAAACTACCGTTTATCTGCCGGATTTATTGTAATGTATGCATAAAAATGACTCACTTAATTGAAAACAAAGAAAAAGAATAAGAAGGCATGTAAGAATGATGAAGACTTTGTTGATAAAAATACTTAAATATCTAATATATCTCTTGTTGTAAATGCGGATTGTCAAGTATAACTGCCTTGTAACTAACTAGCTAAACCAGGAAAGCTGTTAATAACTGCTAGCAGAAAGCAATCCTAATTCCTAACTAGAATTAACCACTATGACTTTTCTACTCTTTACTTATACATACATATTTATTTTTGATAACTTCTGGAGTGCAATCAAAATCAGCAATTACCATATAATACATATTGAAATACAAAATACATATATAATTTAACTCATTTTAATATATACGTTGGTGACTGATTTTAGTGACTGATTTTAGTATGCAAATATGATTGAGACTTGGGATTTTACTTAATTTGTTATTAGTAGATATATAATTATAATAATTTTGATTGTAGGGAAACGGCGTTGAAGAGTCAGAGTATGGTGTCTTGGAAGGGAGAAAGGGTGAGATAATTGTTTTGTTTTCCAGAACCTTCTTAGAGGCACACCAAACTCTACTTCTAGATACTTTAACCACCATAGACAACACTAATTTTGGTGTAGAAGCAATCCATGATGTTACACCTCGCCGTATTATGTATTCAATCATGGAACTTCCAGGTTATTATTTTTTCCTTGTATATGATAAATAATAATATGTGTGACATGAAATTTTTTTTTAATAATAAATAATAATAGTTTCTGGATGTCAAAATTCAGCTGTGAAAACGATTACTGGAGAGGCAACTTTGGACAGTCATAGAGCTTTGAGACTGGTAATCATTACATAATACATATGTAATCATTATTAATTATTTTATATATACCTTGTTTTTTTATTTGGCAGAAAAAGTTCAATATTTGATACATACATACAAGGATAATTTCTGTTATTAATTAGTGATAATTACCAAATAATAATGACTTAAGGTAATGCAAAAACTTTTGCAAAGGGTTGAACTTTTAAGAGTGAGTTTGTGTGTTAAGAAAAGAATTGAGAGCTGCATATGTTTTTAGAAAATTTGTTGCTTTATAGTAGTAGTATTTACTTTGGCTAATTATGTTATTTCATTAAAGAAATCCAGTTGACCAACTCTTAACTCAGTTTTGACATACATTTACATAAATCTTTTTACAAAATTAAATCTTTTTTTTATTTTTTTTAAACGATATTTACATAAATGTCAGTGTCCTTGATCTGCATTTTTATTTTTTTAATTACAAAATCATAAAAACAGAAAAGACTTAAAATAAAAATAGAAAATAGAAAGGCAAATCAAATTTATCCTTAGCATCTTGAGTTGTATTTTTTCATATGTGCTTAGTTACTTACTAAAAATACATTTTATTATTTAATTTCTTTTTAAGGATTATAATTAATCATCATGTTCCACAGGTGGATGTCCCAAATGCTACCACTACACTCACACCCGAGAGAGAAACACATGAAGAAGATCATTATTCCATTGCTGACATGATTGATCAATTTATAGTGAATAATAACGATGAAGAAGAAGAATTTGATGGTGTGAGACCCAATAGCTCTGCACCATTGGCAGTGCCCTCCTTTGAAGACCTATTAAACCCAAATCAAGAAACAATTTTTCCAGGGAAATATTCTGGAAGACTTGATGATGTGTGTAGACAGGCATTGATATTGAGGAGTAATAATAGCACTACTACTAATATTAATGAACAACACAGAAATAACAAAGGAAAAGACAAAGCTATCCTTATTAGTAGTAATGATGGTGATTCATCAACTCATCAAGCTGCATTTTCATCAATGGATAATAATGTTCCCTCTGTTAACAATGCATCCTCTCCTATGATGATGAATGTGTTGGAGTCAAGTGGTGGTGGAATGGGTGTACCTAATAACCCTATTTTTAACTTGGGAAGTTCTTCATCAAATCCTTCTCATCATGTACTCGAATCCTCTACAGGTATATTGATTCTTCTGTATGTTACCATATATGTAGGTAGTATCTAGCTACTAACTTTTTAGTTTTACTTGCAATATTAAAATATTTTCATCAAAAAATATAAATTAAAATTACTATTAATAAAGAAAAGTGATAGAGGGATAGAGGAAGTTGAAACATACTCTAATGACATGTTGGAGATACTTTGAAAAGTTTATTTAGGCATGGTGTGGTTTAACTCACCAATCTAGTATTTAAAATAATTGTTATTTTATAATAAATATCAAAGTTTTTTTTACTATATTTTTTCTTTTAAAATTTTTTTTTATGACTGGTCAAAGACCGATTTATGTTATGATATTAGAGCTTTATAATTTAAAGGGCGTTGAATTTGAATTTTGTTAAATTCAAAAGAAAGAGAAAGAAAATAATATTATCTTAAGGTATTTATTAGAAATATAACTATTTATATTATTTTTTTATCGATATAACTTTTAAGATGAGTGATTTCGATTACAAGTGAATATTTATTTTAATATTTTGCCATTTTCAAAATTTTTCGTTATTCAATCTCCTAAGTTAAGATTACTTAATTTCTGATTATTAATTAACATTCTAGTGGCAGGGCCATCACCATCATCATATCATGGTGGTGTTTCTGCTGACTATTTTTCTTGCTTGTTCCCTAAAAATGCCGAACTTGAGAGTAATAACAGTACTATGCTTCATCAATTTGAACAATCTTCATCATCTTCAGCAATAGTACCCCAACAAGTGATGGCTGCTAATAATGACTACTTTAACTTCAATAATGCTGCAACAATAGGAGGAATAGTGGGTTATTCTTCAGAACTACTAAACCAAAACTACAACTATCTTGATGATGGTGCTAATTATAATAATAATGATGCTCAATTTCCAAGTTATTATTATTATGGCAATGATAATAATGCAATAATGGGAGGAAACTCATCATCATCAGTGATGATTCCATATGAATATGGAGAAGGAGGAGGAGGATCAAGTTCTGGATACTTCACAGAATTGTTGCAAACACAGCAACAATATTATGCTAATCAAGGGTTCAATAATCAGCAGCAGCAGCAGTATCCCCAACTTGCAGGGCCAAGCACATTCCCTTCTTTTCATTTTCACTCTTCTTATTTGGATTCCAATAAGTATGTTGTCTTCACATGGGAGGTAAGTTCATCAGTTCCTACATCTCTTTTCACCTTTTTCTAAAATGCTTACTCTCGTGCAGAGAGAAAACATGCAGAAATACAGAATACCTAATAAAAAACTCTAATTTAGATTTTATGAACCATAATAATTTATTATTGTTTTACTTATCATACTTATTAGATAGATTATTGTATTAGGAGAAAGATTGGTATGTGCTTACAAGTCTAAATTTAACTTAAACATTAAACTTGTTAACAATGGTTCATGGATTTTAGACCAATTAACTTTTATTACATTTTTTTGCTGTTCACATCTATCGTCAGGGATCTATTATTGCGAGTACTTATCCAACTGGTGGAGTATCCTCCTATAGAGCAAAGGTATGTATATAATGATTGAGAGATCACAATAGATCTTCATCCCAATAATATAATGATTTAAGTAAAGAAAAGAGAATCTTGATCCGTTTTCTGTAATATTCTCTATTATGAAGCTTGCATGCGCCACTATTGCAACAATTATATATAATTTAACATATTTTTTTGTTTTTGTTGAAATCATTCTTGTGAAATAGGCTTTCAGGAAAAAATCATCTTCCATTGAGTAAGTGTATCCTCCTTCATCTTACAAATTTTAATATTATCCTATTTAATTTACAATTTGGCATATTCCACCAATATATTTCAATAAAATTGTAGCAAAATTAGAATGAAAAAGCATAAAAAACAATGTAAAATACTAATTTTGTCTAATCTCATTTGTCCCTCTTCTTTTCATAATAAAAGACAAATTAATTATCATTTTTCCTTTTTTATGAATCAATTTTAATATAAAAAATAGATGTAAACAAAAATAGAACATATAAATTACTTCTGAATTATAATATATTTACTTCATTTTAATTTATTTGCTCCTCTTTAATTTTTCAGGCTTACTCTTCTGTGGAAGACCAAGATTTTCATAAGCAACTACATACCTCAGAATACTGTTGAACATACAAAGAGGTGATTTTAATGGCAAAATATTATTTGTTGTGATAAACATTTTTCTTTAATTATTTGCTTATTATTTATTAACCTAAGTACTTACACACTATTTATTAGAAATATAACGTAAGAAATATAACTATTTACGTGCTTCCTCTTATTAATTTAAGTCTTTTAGCTAAATGATTTTTTCAATAATACAAAAATAATTACCCTTATTATACAAAATGTGCCCTCTAACTCTTGACGATAAGCCTTTTTTCAATTAATCAATAAACATTTTGAGTTAAATAAATTAAACCCTATGAGTTGCATTGTTTAGTTAGTACTTAATTGTTTATTTTTAGTTCAAGCAGATTTATGTATTTAGCACTATTTTTTATAGAGATTTCTTATATGATATTCCCATTTAAAAAGCAGCTTAATGAAATCCAAGACAGATTCTGTGTTCTTCCATGTAACCGAGTACAACAATCTTGACTTGCACAATCTTCTAATTACCAAAAAACTGGTGAGTTAGTTGTTGCACACATAAAACTCATTTATTAGTTTCTCTTCTTTTCTTTTTTTTCTCTCTTTCTAATAATTCTTATTATATTCTTTTGCAGTTTGCCAAGATTGATTTACCATCACAAAAATTGATATTATCCCCAACAGAGAATTCAGTTTGTTATGAAGGAATAGTTTTTCCCGGGGTGAGTGAAATTTCCATAAGAATAATATTATTCACACACTCTTTTAATAAACGCCTATTTTACATCCGTATAAAAATATTGTTATTATTAATTAATTACATATTTTAGTATTTAAAATAGACCAAATATAATTAATAAGCAGTTATCATATTTTCAAAAGGGTGTTAATTTAATATTTAGTAAAAAGGTATGAAAATAGCGGAACTGTTTACATAATATATATCATAATATATATTGATATTATTATTTATTTCACATTCCTGTTCTCCAAAGTTGCTGAACTTAGGTTGCCTTTTCAGTTTTCAATATTTTAAGTTGACCTTGATTTTAATTCATTCTAATGGTGGTCTATGAATTGCAGGATACTTTCTTTGTTGAGCCACCTTACTCTTAAAAATGCAAAATCATCAACAAGAGGGACAACAATAATGCAAAATCATGAACAAAAATGATGCTAAATAATTATATATATTATGGAAATGCAATTAAACTATGGATTATGCTGCAGAATAATTTAAAACTTTATATTATGGATTCTCTAGACATACATTTCACCATGGAAACTTTATCCTAACTGGCTCAGTGGAGAACTTATTATCAGTGAAATATATCACCTTAAAATACATTTTATAAGATCTTATTAAATGAAGTTTGATTTTAATTTGGGTTTGGTAGTTCATAATTAGTTGGATTATTGATTAGTTAGGTAGATAGATCAAACTCTATTTCTTAATGTCAATGAGGTGTAGCTTAAATGATATTTATCCTTTTTTTTAGTAGAGGTTTCGAGTTCAATCATTTTTTCTAATTATTTTTGTTTAAAATTACTCTATTTCTTGATAGTTTCACAAATCTATATTTTTTGATAGGTGAGAGAAATCACAAATGGATCCTTATACTTTTTTTAGCACAAGAGATAGACGGATCAAATTCTATTTCTTGATAGGTGAGAGTTTTGACAGGTGAGAGTAACCACAAATGGATTCTATAGGATAAGAAGCATGAAAACTATGACGCCAACTCCCAAGTGCACTATTAAAGTTAGTAGAGAGGTAGGAATAGAATTAGATAAGATTTGAGATAAGCATAGACAGAGAGTCAGATATAGTTTTTAGATGAATTTTGAAAAGGTAGGTTTAAAAATTAATTAATTTTATTGATGTAAAAATATATTATTATTCTTTACGATAAGTGATTTTGGCCAATTAAGTGCAACCAAGTGATTTATTTTTATGTTAAATAGAACATTATTTCAGTGTCAAATAGAATTTTATTTAGATACAATTTTTTATGTTATTTGACACCGAAATAATATTCTATTTAGCATAAAAATAAATCACTTGGTTGCACTTGATTGACTAAAATCACTTGTTCAAATAGCATTACCCAATTCTTTATATAAGAATTTTATGTTTTTTTTGTTTGCATGAAATGCATGAAATGTTTTTTGGACAGTGCATGATACGTTTATTTTTATTATTTATTTTATGATGCGTTTATTAATTTTGATGTATGTGTAAAATACTTTATTATAATGCTACATGTATTGTTGTATTCTGTGCACACCATTTTAATGTAAACATCAGTAGAAAATTTATGATTGATGTATTTTTTAGTGTTATAAAATTATGCATGGAGATATATAATGGTATATATAAATTAATTTAATATTTTATTTCCTGAAATATTATCTCCATCGTTATTTTGGAGGACTAATCCGGGTCAATGGAAAATCAGTTCTTTTGATTTATTTAAAAAAAAAATTGGAGTGTAGGGTGCAATGAAGTGAGCAGCCAAAGAAAAGAGACTACAACGGTCATTTTTGTCAACGCTAGCAATCAGAATTCCCAGCGGCGAAGAAGATGCAGGGTTCTTGTGTGGTCTCAGATGGTCACCCGTACATTCCAAAGGAATTGCACCTTCCCGGTTACGTTCACGGCTCCATCTCTATGTCTTAAGTTGTCTCTGTCTTCGCCTTCTTCACTCTTCTCATCGTTTCTCTCACTTGGATCTTCTCAGGTACCTGCTACCTCTTCCATCTCACCTTTTTTTCAATTTCACTCTACACTTAGATTTTTTTTAACGAATTTTGTTTTTTACATCTCTGACAAACAATTACATCCAGTTTCTCGAAGTTCTTTGGTGAACAATGGATATTCTGCCTAATCATGATTGGTTTAGGGTTTAACAAGGTTGATCTTAGATACAGATGTCGAAATCTTGGATAAGTAATTAGTAATTTGTGGTTTATACTGATGCATGTGTAGATTGATGCTGTTTTAGTTTTCAATGCATGCTTCTTGATTTAGTCTTCTATATATATGATGATGATGATATAGTAAAATGAAAGCAATGATTCCATCGGTGACCTTTTGAAAGAAAAGTGGCATGCAGGGCCTTGAATTTCAATGCAACCCTTTAAATGCAATCCATCGGTGACCTTTTGAAACAAAAGTTGATAGACTGTTAATGTGCTGGTGGGCTTTTACGGGCCTCACTCACCTAATTGTTGAAGGTTATTTTGTTGTCACACCAGAGTTTTACAAGGATAATACTGGCTTCTACTTGGCTGATCTCTGAGTAGTTTAACTGTTTTTTTCACTCCACTCAACAATGCTCCAGATAAAGCATTTTAGAGTTTTGCTTTAACTTTCAAATAATTTTCAGTTTCAGTTGATGAATGCTTTTTTGTAAAAAAATTATTTAACAGGGAAGGAATATAGCAAAGGGGATTCAAGGTATGCTGGAAGGGATGCAGGAGTTTTAGTGTTGAAGCACTCACATCAGTTTTTGCTGGTCCAGCTTCCTTTCTAGCAGTGTAAGTTTATATTTGTTTACATATGTGTATATATATATATTATATAAAAAAGCTATATGTACATGCGATTTTACCATCTAAGTTCATTCAAATATTTTAGACGTCTAAATTTTTTGTGTTATACATAATTAATTTTGTGAACTGTGCCTAATTTTGTGTTGTGTATAAATTTTTGTGTGTGTTGTGTTCTAATATTTTGTGCTATACTTATATCTTCAATTTTTATTAGTTGGATAAGTAAAATGTAAACATAGGAAGATGATAAAAAATCAACCATTAAAATTAATGCTTGATCAAGAAAGCTAATGCTATGACTTTTACAGGTATGCAATAAAAGTATGATTTGAGTATATGATGTCCTTGTTTTCTTCCATCAGACTTTGATATATTACATTTATTTCATAGTTGTTTTTTAGTGATGCTCAACACACATGTTCACTTAAATTGCCTAATTTCATAGAATATAAGAACAATTGTGTTAGGTGTAAACTGTAAACATAGCTATTACAAGACAACCTCTTGCATCACCTATGCTAAAAATGTGGCAATGGATTCGAAGCCTTGCATGACACGAACCAACATACAAGTTGTTTTCAAATTGGAGTAAATATTCAAATTGGATAAACTACCGTTTTGATCCTTAACGTTTGGGTCGAATCCTATTTCCGTTTTTAGCGTTTAAAGCATTTTATTTTAGTCCCAAAAAGTTTTAATTTGAGTCAATCAAGTCTTATCGTTAAAGATTGGATCGAAACTTAATGTCGTAGCTGATATGGTTATTTGCTCGGTGATTAGTTACTTTACTTTTATGTTTAAAAACTTCAGATTGCAAAATATGACACTTCATCTTCTCTTCTCATTCTTGTAACGAAGAAAACACTTGAAATCTTAACCATTCGTCATCGTCACGCGAGAATCGAATGAAGAAAATGTCCATTGCTGCTTGTAGGTGATGATTCGACCTTACCCGCATAACGAGTTAATGTTACATTGGCTTTTCAAGACGAAAAGAAAAATGACCATATCATCTACAACGTTAAATTTCTATCCGACTTCTAATGATGGGACTTGACTGAGTCAAATTAGAATTTTTTAGAACAAAAATAGAATGTTTTAAATGTTAAGTATCAAAATAGGATTTGACCCTAACGTTAGGGACTAAAATAATACTTTACCATATTCAAATTGGTTCGAAACAATTTTAAATGAGACACTTTGGTTCCCAGAAAATTCATATCACAAATTCTAGATTAAAAATTTCAGAAAATTATTCCCATTTTCCTTTCATTTCAATTAAAATTTTAAGATATATGTTAAACGAACGAATCTCTAAAGCTTTTTTTATTTAAAGGAAAGTGGAGAGGAAATTGGTGGGAAGAAGAGAAATAGGAGAGAAGTGTGAAGGGAAAGTGAAAAAGATGGTGGGACCCATAAAAAAATTCCTCTCCCATTGTGAGGAGAAGTGAAAGAGAAGTTGATTTCTTCTCATCCAAACAACTAGAGAAAAATTACATTTTCATTCCACTTCTTTTCTCTTTCTTATATTTCTTTTCAACTTACTTCCTCTCTATTTATTTCCTTCCTTCCTACCAAACATAGCGTAAGAACACAACAAATTTTATTATAAAACAATTAAGTAAAAAAATATCAAAAACAAATAAAAAGTTTAGGGGACAAATATAATTAATAGCCAATGAGAACACATAAAATCCTAACCCCCTTTTCTCCATAGAAATCCTAGCCCCTTTTCTCTCTTCCTCCCTCCCTCCAACAGCCATCCACGCCGCTGCCACCGTCGCCTCCTCTTCTTCTTCCTCTTCATCTTCCGCCACATGTGCCGTCACCGCCGCCGCCTTTTCTTCTTCTTCTTCTTCTTTCATCGTGAAACAGATCTAACGAAGATGAAGATGGAAGATCGGACGAAGATCCTTTCTCTCTTCCTTCCTCCTTCCCACCGCCACTGCCACCCACGCCGCCACCGTCGTCTCCTTATCCTCTTCTTCCACCATCGCCGCCGCCTTCTATTCTTCTTCTTCCATCATGAAACAGATCCGACAAAGATGAAGATGGAAGATCCGACGAAGATTAAAGCCGTGAAGACGGATTGGCGTCGGTCTCGCTGATGGCTCCGTCGTGGAGCTTCTGGTTCTTGTTGTGTTGCGACGGCGGTGGTGGTGGTGTTGAGGTGGTGGTGGTCGTGCTGTTGTTGTTCTGGTGGTGGTGGTTGTACAGTTGGTGATGGTGGTGGTGGTGGCGGCGTTGGTGAGGTTATGGATGATAACTATATTTTGTTTTGGATGATAAGCTGAATCTGTTTAGGATGATGATTGTATTAGTCAGAGTTGTATTCTGTTTCGGATGATAACTTGTATTTATTTAGGATGATAAGATTTTTTAGTTTTAGACGATAACTTTGGTCAGTTTTAGATGATAACTCCTAATTAAATTTATTAGCTCCCTAATTGCTCCCTAATCTTGGTTCCGTAGGACCACTCCAAAAACAAATTAGTCTTCTTTATTCAAAAAATAAAACAGACTAATTATTAATTTGTCACAACTCGATCATCTATGACTGGTGCATAGAAAATTCATCTCTAATAAGTTTCGGAACAATTTTTCCACAAAAAATAAATAAACATTATTTTCTTTGATATTATTAATATATGTTAAAATAATAAAATTTAATACGAATTCATTTTAATTACTGAAATTTTCAGCTAAAAAATATAATAAGATATAGTCTATTAATCTCATAAAACTTCAATTCAAAAGTAGCATAAATTAGAATATGAACAAAATAAACTATTTCAACTCTAAGGTCGGAACCTACCTGTGACTTATGAAGCACTCTTACATATCCAAAGTGGTTTCAATGAATTTACCCAACATTACCAACTCAAGGAGAACTAAAACGGAATTTGCAGAGCAAAATTAGAATCAAGACTCATATATGAAAAAAAAAATAAAGAACAATGGAGTGAATTTTGTAACTCAATCAATAAGCAGACAAAGCATCCATAATCAGCAAGAAACACCTTAATTATAAGTTTTTATCTCAAATAAATTTACAATAATAACAGTGAAAGAAACATATTAAAAGACATTTATAAACACTTATAAATATCAAACATTTAAACTTTTATATATTCAAATGGAGAAATGCTATATAATTATTATAATATATTAATTTTAGCCATCAAATAATCGTTAAATAGTATATTTATTTGTAATTAAAAAATTCAAATGCATTAAAGAATACACGTAATACACTAATAATTAAATGAAGACTATTTTTGATGGTTAAGATAAAATAAATATAATAGTCACCAAGCTTACTATTTAATTTAAAATATCAGAATAACAAACAGAAGCTACACTTGGATAACTTTTTCTTTATATGACTCTGAAATAATGGATATATTCCACTAATTTTGTGAACATGAAACAAACATATTAAACTGACTTTGTGAACATGAAACAGACAGGAACCATTTCTATCTTATATGTCATGAAAAATCAATCATATACAATGTTGGTGCACCAAGGCTAGCGGTAGTAAGCCTTAGCTGTAGTATCTATCATATACAACCTTCCAAAAAAGTTTTATACATACTAAATAATAATAAAAATTGTACTTGTCAAATAATTTAACAATTATGTCAACAATCAATCATGCATTTTGTTACCTCTCTGAGTTTCTGTTCTTTCCTCTATTTTCTATATTTTTCTTTTCCATGTATTGGATCTATATATGTACTCTCTTAATTATCACCTTCATATATCATAGTTCAATTTAATTATCTGATGGATGGCTTGTTGCAACACTTCACTCAGAATGCACTATTAGTAATAATCACATAAAACTTTGAATGAAGTAACACCCAAAAAGCTAGTTAGCTAGCTATTATATATGATAAGAGATAGAACCAAAAAACCTCGAGTTCAAGTTAACTTCAATTTTCTATATGAAACTTGTTGCACGATATGCCGTTGAAAAATCAAAGTCAAATAATGGCAAAATATTTGTTGGTAACTTCTTAGCAAAAACACAAATGATAATATAACATATACTACATACTATGACCCGGTCATGCCAATCATTTCTTCCAATAACTTTCTATATACATTTTTTTATTGCAATAGGTTATTTAATTAATTTGAGTTAATAGTTAATAATGAAATAAACTTGTTATAATCCACCGGATTTGGGAGATGTTGTGGCACGTTCTTCATTGTTTGACAAAGAATTCGTTGGCAAATGATGAAAATATATATTGTATACAATAATAATCTCGCATGCACATCTGTGTATAATATTAAGTTGATGTGACCACGTCCCCATGTTTTATATATCTTTGAAATTTGATTGATTACTACAGCTAGCTAGAGCTAAGCTAACCAAGAATATATAGATCAGAGTATGGAATTGAATTGTGCTTCTTTAAGGAGCAAGTGTGGTTTGCATCTTTATTTCTATGGGGAAACATAACTATAGAAAATAAAAATAAAATATAAGCTTTTATTGTTTTCTGTATTTTTATTTCCTTTTACAAAATTCTGAACAATAGAAAATGAAAACTAAAGATACACTAATAAGAAATTAGTTACAGCATATGTTGGTGCCTGGTGGATACTTTATATATATAATCAAGCCATGTGGAATTATCTTAACTTGCATGATTTAAGGGGTGGGAAGTAGTGGAATTCCTTTGGTCCAGCCTTGCACTTTGAATAGTGAACAAAGTTTAATTTATTATATATCAATAAAAGACAAATTGTGTAGCAAAACCAATGACTTGGTTAGTTAAGTCTGTTATATATATATATATTCTACTAATAGGAATAAAAAGAAATTAAAAAAAAAGGAAGATATGATCGAAGTCAATGACAAATTGTCAACGTAAGGAGTAAGGAGCCTTTTTTCCAAGTGCTATATATATGCTAGAAATACAAGCATATAGCTGCATAAACACACACATATATATTCTCTTGGTCTATCTTTATTGCCATTATTGTTTAGCTAAAATGTATAATGGTGAAGGTAAGACAGCACAATCACCATTCAGCTCTGCACCCACAGGAGCATGGACAACAGGGTTATGTGGTTGCTGTGAAGACCCTGGAAATTGTAAGCTAGTGGCTAGCTCTTTAATTTTACCATCTCTCACAATATTGTCATTTGGCTTGGCACAGTTTTAAATTAATTTTATTATATTGCATTATTGCATTTATCATCATTTGAAGCAACTTAATAAGTATGATTCATTTCCTTTTGTGAAATGGAGCCAAATATATAAGAATAAACTATCGATTTTTTTTTTTTTTAATTTTTAACGTTTAAAATGCTCTATTTATGTTCTTAATAATATAAAATCGTATTAATCTTATTCTACTGTCAATTCTATTAGAATAAATTCTAACAAATTTATCTTTCAAATACGAAATAAACTAACCAAAGCTTTTAAGATGCAATCTTTATCCACGATCTCATCCGAACAACTAAATAATGATAATATTTGAGCGGGGAAAAATGAACGAATGAAAATAATAATGAGTGCAAACGAAATAAAATACTACTTATATTATAAAATTTTGGTAATATGAATTAATATTTACGTATATATCTTTATTAGTGATTTTTAACATTGCTATTGATATAATTTTAAAACAAAACACAAATATTATAAAATATTTTAAACGTTAAATACATCTCTAAATCATTTTTAGCTGTATTAAATTAGACAGTACATATTTAATGTTTTCCCCCAGTATCTTACTATTTTGTTATGAATATTATGAAGGCTGTATGACCTGCTGCTGTCCATGTGTCACCTTTGGTCAAAATGCTGAAGTTGTAGACAAAGGAAGATCATGTGAGCAACATATATTATATTTATACATATATATCATCTTGAATTATGAAATATTATCAGATATGATATATACTAAGACTTATTTATATACAGCTTGTGCATTTGCTGGGATGATATTCTATGTGCTATCTTACGTGGGATGTGGATGCTTATATTCATACACATACAGAAGCAAGCTAAGAGGACTCTACTCTTTGCCAGAAGAACCATGCATGGACTTTTTTGTTCACTGCTTTTGTGGTTCTTGTGCTATTTGCCAAGAGTACAGAGAACTCAAAAACCGTGGACTTGACCCTTCACTAGGTATATCCATATATAATACATCATTATAACTTTTCTTACAATTTATTTATCTTTTACTTTTATATCATTGTTGTAAGAGTCGTATACAGATCAGAGTTTTATCATCTTTGCCATAATTCAAAGCAAGTTGTCAAATAAGTAATAACTTTGTAGTGTGTGTCAATATTTAAAAATTCGTCTTAATAGATTATTTGTTTTTAAAATATTTTTTGAAAGATTTTATGTATCATATTTGTATTCATAATTTACATGCATAATTAAATAGGAAGTTAATGCCACCTATCACAAACATTAATTAATTATTTTATAACACGTGATATTTAACATGACAAATCATAATTTAATTAACGAAAAAACAATTACGAATTTTTTATTTATGGACTAATATGATTAATAATTTTTTTTTGGTTTATTTATCTATTTTGCAGGTCACATGTTAAGATTGTAAAGTTAAATTTTTTTTAATGAAAATACATAAATTTAAGTTTTTAATGTATTTATTTTATATTTGTTTAATATAAATGTTTAAAACTTATCATTAGGACACATGTTTAAGGACGCATGTTAGCTAAAAAAAAATTAGGTTAATTTGAAGAATATGACATATTACAACAACTAATTTAAATATTAACTCTTTGAAACGTTGAGAACATTTTTCATTATCATTTTTCATTAACATGTATATTTGTCTAATTTTTTTGTATATATACTTATTATAGGTTGGACAGCCAACGAGGAAAGAATGAACAGAGGCAACCAAGTGGCTCCTCATGTTCAAGCTGGCATGACTCGTTAAAATGAAATTCTTTGTGTTCTTATTGGATTATTCACTCTCTTTTACATCTTACTTGCTTGTGTTCAATCTGTTTAATTTGTTTTCTATATGTTGGATTTATTATTTATTTAGTTTTCGTTGATTTGTAATATTGTTTTCCCTTTAGAGAAAACCAATAAAAATGCGGTTCGTTTCTTATTATATAATGTTTATTTGTAATTTTAATAGATGAATATAAACAACAAAATAAATAATGTAATTATTTTTTACTGCTATAAATCATCAACGTTTTATGTGGTCTAAAAATAAGATATTAATAGTTTTTATTAGTACGAGATAATATTATCTTTTAAATTGAAACACGCCTACTTAATTTTTCAAAAGAACATCTATAAAGTGTAGAAAGAACTTGAATACAGAAAATAAATTAATTGAAGAAGAGAGGAGCAATATTCTTAGAAGAGAGCCTAAAGATCATCCTATAAAACTCATCAAAGCATTGGCGAGCTTGGTTTTGTTAATTGATAATAATGGGAAATAGGCGCTACTAATTAACAACCAATTAAGTTGGTTCCTGAATTGGTTATCGGATATAAATCGGGTCCAATCTATTATATTTGACCTTTGTTAGCGGGTTCGAGTATCGATTTTGAGAAAATAAAATCCAAAGCAATCTGTAGACTCAATTATCTTTAATAAATTTTAAAAAATATGATAATATATAAATATCTTTTAGTAAATTATCCACACTGAGCCAACCAAATTAATGGAAAATAGCTATTAGATCAATTAAAATAAAATTTGTTATTACTTATTAGTGAATTGGTTAAAAATTGAAAAAACTAATAAAAACGAATAAATTAATTGAATCGATTTAATTTTTTAGTGGTTAATCCGCTAATTGATTTAAAATAATAAAACAAATTATTTCTTAAAAAAAAAAAGCCTTCTATACATAAATATTTTTTTGAATAATTATACACAACCAAGTTTTTTTAGTAACCAAGCTCAACCAAGCTAGGATGATTCACGCGCCTTTCAGCTTTCAACATCAGTTTGTTATTTTTCGTTTTTTCGTTTTTAGCAATCCCCTTTTTTTCGCCTAACTTTTCTCACTAAACATTCAATTTTGCTTCTTCCGATGACGATGACAGCGGCAGCGGCGAAGAAAACATGAAAGAAGAAGAAGACGACGACAACAGAGAAGAAGATAGCAGCGACAACAACGGCGACGAGGAGGAAGACGAGAAAGAGGAGCAGCAGCGACAGGAAGAGGTGTAGCAGCAGTAGCAGGAAGATGGAGTACATTTGAGTACATTTGAGTGGTAACTTCCAATAATTCAAAATCCGTTTCTATTTTCATTAAAAATCCGTTTCTATTTTC
>JASCZI010272043.1:1737-24980 GCA_036250425.1 Stylosanthes scabra
AACTACAGCAAATGTGAAGAAACAACCCACAACGGAATTAGATGTATTGGTACTAACCTTCGTCGTGTGCCTTGATTGATCACTTCAAACCCGAAACGCAGAACCCGATGGAACTCCGGCAGCTCCTTCAACTTGGCTTTTCGGTGGACGACGCTCCAGTTTGCTTCTTCGGTGGGTAACGATACGTGTGGGTTATGTTTGTGGGGCGTTAGGGCAAATGGTAATTCCATGGGAGGAGCAGGGGTTTATAGGTAACACAGGGGATTGAAGGGGAGCTTTGGAAACGACGTCGTTTCATCCAGCCTCCTCCTCCCACTCATCCACGCTGGACCTCACACACATCCACCATGGCACCGTTTTGCCACGCCTGCCCCGTTCCTTGCCACCTGGGCCAAATCCGTAACGGTTTCACGGGCCAACTGCAAGTGGGGGCCTCACTGTCTATTTTTTAAAACGGTGGGGGACTACTAAGTA
The DNA here is from genome assembly GCA_036250425.1 of Stylosanthes scabra. Classification (NCBI taxonomy): domain Eukaryota; kingdom Viridiplantae; phylum Streptophyta; class Magnoliopsida; order Fabales; family Fabaceae; genus Stylosanthes; species Stylosanthes scabra. The sequence goes on from JASCZI010272043.1 coordinate 2,212, forward strand.
TTATGCAAAGATGGGAGACGATTTGGTCTTATTTTTAAAAGCTCGGGGACGAAAATGTCCTTTTTCCTTTTCTAAGTGTGTCATTCTCATCGATCAAAAATCTGAAAAACCTCGCTTCATTCTTCACACTACACTTGAAAACCTCCACAACCATGTTCAAAAAGTACGCTCCAAAAACACTCTTACGTACACACAAATCTGTTAAATATTACTACTAGATTCTCATGGCGTTCCTCCTCCTCCTCCTTTTTTTCATTTTAATTTCAATTTCAATTTCTAATTTCGGTTCCTTCTTTTTCTTTTTTTTTTTTTGTTAATAATAATTGCATGGAGCCCTAATCGAACCACACGAAACCCTCTGAATCTGATTCTCACTTTTTTCGTTCCCTAAATACAAGCTGTTATGTGTCTCTGCGTATATACATTCAGATTTAAGTACTTTAAATAATAATTAAAATCTTTTTTTTTTGGTTCAATTTTCAGATTTTCATCTGAGGATGTGTCTGCACAGAATCAAGTGAAGGCCTCTGTTCAACGGAAAATTCGACAAAGTATAGCAGAAGAGGTGAAATTCCTTTTTAGTTGTTTAGCTTTTTGTTGTAAATTTTAACCTTGACATCACAAATCGAACAAATTCCTTTTTGTTATTTATGGCACTGACTTCAGTTACCCCATTGTAGTACCCTGGTTTGGAACCCGTATTGGATGATATACTTCCTAAGAAGTCCCCTCTTATAGTTGCTAAATGGTTTGTTATTTATTTCTTGTTGATTGTGTGTTCCCTTGTTTCACAATTTTTATGGTTGCTAAGTACTAACTGTTTGACTTTTTCCCTTGCTGCTGCTGCTGTAGTCAGAACCATCTGAACCTGGTGCTAGTGAACAATGTGCCTTTGTTTTTCAGTGTCCGTGATGGACCATACATGCCCACATTGCGACTTCTCCATCAATGTGAGTTCATATATGTGTTTGCTCTAATTTTAACTTGTTTATACTCTTTTTTCTTGAAAAAAAAAGGTTGCAAGTTGATGAATAATTTTTAAGGGTATTCCAGTGAGTGATTTGCTGGTTATCTTCCATGGTTCTGTATTGCATAGTATCGAATCAAAACAGGGATGAAGTTTACTGATGATTGGGTGACATAGATTAACTTTGTATAGAAACTGGTATGCAGGGCTCATGTAAAAAGGTGATTAGGCATTAGTTGGATTTTAATTCTTTGACAATATGTTTATGTATCAAAAGGCTATCAGGAGAGCCAAAGCTCTGATTGATTCATTGTCAAGACTCAAGACTTATATGAAAATGGTACTAGTTTGGTGGTGGGGATTAGTTTCTATTACAGCGCAAGAATACAGGAAAACATTCAATAACATGGTTTATTGGCTTATTCTATGCATAAAATGTTAGAGGAGTGATGAAAGGAGATTCTAAATTGGTATAGAAGTCTTGCAAGTGGTCATCTCTTATATGAATTGTATTATTGCTTTTGATTTTACAGATCCGAATATAATGAAGAAACTACAAGTTGACCGTGGTGCAATAAGATTTGTCTTGTCAGGTGCAAACATAATGTGCCCTGGCCTTACGTCTCCTGGTGGTGCTTTGGATGAGGAAGTGGAGGCAGAAAGTCCTGTGGTACTGCCATTTTTTTTCTTAACTGATTGTACACAAAGAGTATGCATCTGATGGTGGTGTATTTATTCTAATTTTTGGTATATCATGCATTTATCTGGTTTCAGGCTATCATGGCTGAAGGGAAACAGCACGCTCTTGCTATTGGCTTTACAAAAATGTCAGCAAAAGACATGTAAGAAGCTTATCTTATCTCTTCTTACACTGGATATGCTGTGTGAAATAAATTTTTCTTTTGGGCTTTGGCCTAAATATACAGACTCTGCCAGAGATTTCTTCTTTTAAGTTTAAATATATTTTGACCCCCAAAAAAAAAAGGTTTAAATATATACAATTTTAGATATTGCATTCAGCCTATTTATATTTATCTCATAATGTCATCATGTAAGCTGATGGAAACACCATTTGCATGTCAACTAGTGAAGAATGGACTGAATGAATTACCACTCCGATTGATACATATTATCTGTTAGAATGTCTAGTTTCAACAACTTTGACATGAATGATTCCTAGGAAAATATTAAGACATGAGGGGAAAACCTAGATCTTGGTTTATGGTTTGTTACTCGGACTAACTCACCTGAAAACTATGTTTATACAATCACTACTTATATTCAATGTTGCTTGCATCTATGCCTCAGCATTTTTGTTTCTGATCAAGGAATAAAACTTAGAAAAGAAAGTCCATGCCGAAAGAGAGTGATATTATGACTTGTCTGGTATAAAACCAGAGAATTGTGGCTGGCAACCTTCCCGTGTTATTATTTCACTCATGAAGTTAAATTACTTTCATGGTTTCAGTAAAGCAATCAACAAGGGAATTGGGGTTGACAACCTGCATTATCTGAATGATGGTCTTTGGAAGGTATTGAATGATAATTGTTTTCCTCCTTTTTGGTATTCCATAATAATTCATACAGTTCTCATATGTTTGTTCTTTGACCTAGCAATAAAAAACCATGTCTTTTCTTATTTCTCTTTCTTACGTTGATTTGAACAAATAGAACTTGTCTTGCATCGAAAAGCCGATCAAAATTTCATAGCAGCATTTCTCCTTTTGCTGAATTCTGAGTCCTCTACTCAGTGCTTGATATTGTATTTTTGCACTGATTTTTAATATTTATGTAGATGGAGCGACTTGATTGAAGATGCCGTGGGGCTGCATACTACCATCGATGGATAAGTTCCCGTTTGCTCGATCTGCAATCTGATTTTAGAGTCCATCATAAATGTGCTTGGCCACTGATCTATTACACCGGTGTAAACGTTAAAAAAAAATTGTTGCACAGAGTACTCCTTTTTTGTAGATTTCATTTATGGAATCTACACTGTTTCTGCGTGTTGACATTGCAAATCCATTTGCTTAAGAGTAATGAAAGGAGAATTTGAATCATTGGAAGGAGATATTTGCAAATTCTTAAAAACTACACTAAAGCAGCTCATGAGAGGTGCCTTATTTTCTGATTTGTTGTAAGAATGCAATTGTTTCTTTATGTAGAGTGAGATAGAGACGTTGTTAGGCCAAATTTGTTCCCTTCCAGTATTTAGCTGTTAACTCTCCTTATATAGTTTCCCTATAATGTAGCACCAAAATAGGGTATTCTTCCTTTTCCAAAATGAACTGGGAATTTAAATACATTTAATATTTTATATTTTATAAGAAAAAAAAATGTTCATAATGCTCATTGAGAGTTCTGCTCACTCAAGTAAATCTTCGAAGAAAGCATGCTCCTTTAATTGACTACGTACAAATACAACAGCAACTAACTGAAGAAAATAGTAAACCACCATTGAAGAACTATAACAAAGCGCTATTGAAGTAAAGAATCTATGCTCCCTTAATTTGAATTTTTCTCTTTCTCAATTACTTTTGTCTCTCATTCTGCCATTCATTCGAGTTATACTCTCAGTAAATTATTTAAATAATGATGTATAATTTTGTGTTATGTAAAAAATAATCAATAAAATAAGAATAAACATAGGTGTCTATATCCATCTATGTGTTTTTACATCTAATAACCACACGCGCCAAGCACAGAAATAATTAAATCTAACACATAAATTGAGTTAAGAAAAACAAAAATTGTTTTATTGAAATAAATATATGGATACATGAATACGTATGTAGTGTTACCGATAAAATAATGTGATTTGACAAACACAAAGTGTTTAATAAGACACTATTAATAATATGGGTTATGGAAGATGTATACTAAAATCAGCCACTAAAATCAGCCATCAAGTATAATATTCATTGAAATATAAAATATATATGTAGTTTAACTTATTTTTAGTATATATTTTATATTCCAATACATATTATACACTGGTGACTGATTTTAGTGGCTGATTTTAATATACAAATAAAATTGTTGTAATAATATAGAGCTTATATATATATATAGAAAGTATATATATATATAGAAAGTATATGTAACCAATAATTTTGAGAAACGTGTTCACTAAATCACAACAGCTTCCAGCCGCCCACCCTCTCTCCCGGAAAAAAAAAAATAAAATTTGAAGGTAGCCGTATTTAGCTGTGTTGACTGTTCAGAAATTTACTTCACTTATGAGTTCAGTTGAAAATTGAATTAACTTATAACGCCGTTTTGATTTTCACTTAGCTTCGTATCGTTTGGCACACCCATAGATACATGTCACTTCCCGCCTCCACTACCACCACACTCTCAATCATAAACAAGTTTCAAAAATAAAAATAAAAAATTGCTAAAAATCAAGAGGTAATTTCTTCTGTATGCTTTTTAAAATTATAAAATATATTAATTTTATAATAAATATAATTATAAAATAAACTTTCTTATGTATCTAATTTGAATATAAAATATTATATTTAATTAACCTTACATTATTTTTAAAATTTGATAAAGATTTATGTAATTTTAGAATATATTTTATGTTTGGTATTGTGGTAAGAATTTGATTGATTTGATTTCTATCTTTCAATCTTTGTCTTGCTTGTAGTTGTAGAAGCATTGATTTTTTTCTTTTTTATTTTTTATCGCGTTGGTTTTTCATAAAATTGAAATGGATCAAAAGACTTAAAAGGTATTAAAGCTGACTGAACCAAACCAGCCAACAAACATATGTGAGTATTATATCTGTGGTGCCCTGCAAATTCTTGTGAATCCAGAGAGAAAGATTGCTCAGTTCGAATTGTTCTTTGCAACTCGGGAACATGAAGTTGGAATCACTAGTAATCACGGATCAGCATGTCACGGTGAATATGTACCCGAGCCTTGTACACACCACACGTCACATCTAGAAAAACAGAACTACATTTAGAATAGAATTAACTGCTGCAGTTACGCCTCCAACAAATGAAATCGCACGATCGTCTTCCCAAAAACCTGCATGAAATTTTGTTTTGGCTTAGGAAAATTGTTATAAGCAAGTGATTTGTGAAATGGATAGTTTAGAGTCTTTTTTTTATTATTTAGTGCAATAATTTTGTTATGAATCAAGAGATTAAAGACCTCTAATTGAAAATTTATGATATTTTACTTCGTGATTGAAATACTCTAGTTTAACTTATACAAAGGAAAGATAACTTAGTTGCAGACATCATAGCTAAGGATGCAAGGATGCAGCAAAAGTCTCAGTAAAATTATGTGAATGAATAGTTCCTAATTTTTTTATTGCTATTTGTATTAGGCAGGATATAATTTCTTAGGTCTTTCTTTTCTTTGTGTTTTTTCATACACATCAATATATATATATATATATGTTTTTAAATTTTTTTTTATAAAAATGTTAATTCTGTATTTTAAAAGCTAAAAAGAAGTATACACAATAAATTTATTAAACAATAATATATAAAAGAATAATTTGTCCTCAAATTTCAAAAGTGTATCGAAATAATTGCCAAATTAAAATACTAAATCACCATCCCAACTATATTGTGATTATTGTCTCGAATTATGTTGAGTTCCATGTCCCACAATCTGAGTGTCCTTATTTCAAGGTTAGTGACTCATCACTTGCAACAGCAACAAAGACAACTTTTTCCTTCTCATCTTTCGCTTCTCTTTCTATTTATTTATTTATAATTTCGAATTAATTATAAATCTTTAACAGTTTCAGATACTTATCATTGCCTTGACTTAATCCCCAGTTTCATCTCCTTCATTCTTTAAGGCAAAAATAACTAATAAAATTATATGAAAGGTTCCATGTATACGGTATATCTGTACAGTAATAATGATTTTGATTTATATAGATTTTATATTTTCTAATTAAAATCAATGATCGCAGATTATCAATATACTTTTTATACTGAAATATTTGAAATTTTTCCAAAAATTATAATCTCGTGCTTCCTTCTTCCAATTATTATTAGAGCTTTTTTGTCCACATTATTATTAGAATTTAAGTTTATTTATTTATGTCGTTAAAATTATAAAATAAACTTTTTTATTAAAATTATAAAAATTTAAACTTTTTGATATAATAATTTTATATTTAATGGAACAATTTAAAAACTTTTACTAATGATAAATTTATCATTAAACTCTTATAATAATTATATATGAACAAGTGGTTTTGATCAATCAAGTCATTTATTTATGCTGAATAAAAGACTATTTCGATGTCAAATAAAACTTTATTTATATGCAATTTTTTATACTATTTAACATCAAAATAATATTCTATTTAGCATAAAAATAAATCAAACTCTTATTATTATTATGAAAAATCCAAGTTTGATTTTTTTTTCCTGGTTCAGTCCTGATTCCTGAACAAGCCCCATTAATTTTAACACTTAAAAGGCCCTGTCTTTATCTTATAGCCACATATATTTCTCTTCCTTTTTTTTCTAGACTCTTATTTGGGAATCTTCACTCAGCTTTGTGATCAATTAATCCAAGCCTACTCCTTCACGCTAACGCCTCTTTTATTTAATTTAATTTATCTAATTTGTTATTTTATTATTACAAAGTTTTATCATTTATGTCATCATCATCACTTAGCTTATTACAGGTAAAGAACTTCTCAAGTTTGTTTCATCAGCTCTTAAACTGATTTGTATCTGACCCTTTTTCCCTTTTTCTCTATCTGATTCAATTCTGATATAAAGGTTTAATCTTTTTATCTGGGGTAACTGAGATTTGATTGAATTTTGGAGCAGTGAGGTGCTTGATCTGAAAATTCTGTTCCAATTTTCATGGCGGAACTGATAGGGCCTCGCTTGTACAGTTGCTGCAATTGTAGAAACCATGTCTCACTCCATGATGATATCATTTCTAAGGCTTTTCAGGTGAAGAATGATCCTTTTCCTCTTTTTTTTTTTTTCTTTTCTTTTTCTTTTTTTCCCCCTTTCTCACTTTTTTTTTAATTATTATTTTCTGCTTTGCTATATCTTTATATTTTGGGGGACCAGAATTTTGATGAGAATGTTTACTTATTCTTACATCTTAGATGTGAATTTTAATTGAATTTTACTGCTGCTTTGTGAAATTTCTCCATCTGCAACTGCCTATTCCTCTTTATGTTCTTTCACTTATCTTTACTCTCTTCTTTTTCTTTTTCCTTTTTTTTAAGGTACAGTGGTAGCTGAATTTGATGATATTTTTTTAGGTTTTATCATTAGTTCTAGAATGTTTTGTGATAAGGTTAGGAAGAGTGGGGGTGATTTTATTCTGGGAATGCAGTGAATCACTGTAACCCTGTGAATTCTGTGGTTCAGTCAACAATGTACATTTCTCAATTTGCAAAAAGGAAAGGTTCTTAATCATAGGAAATAATAGAATCTTGATTCATTACTATGCTCCAAGTTAATGTAACATTTTCATGCTTGTTAGAGTGAGTGGGGCTGCTAAGTTCTAAATTTCTAATGAGCAGTTAGTACTAAACATATGGTATAGTTTGATGGTGATAGTGTTGATTCTGGTTGGCAATGCTTAAGACATTGTTTAGAATCAATTATTTTGCCTGTTCGGAAAATGACAGTTGCATTATATGTCTCTTGGCACCAATTTTCGCGTTGATTTTCGATGTTTTGTTATCATCATAGCAAGGATGATTTTTGTTGAATGTGGTAGAGAGGCATTTCCACAGCCACATATCGCGAAGATTGCCAATAGCGGGGCATGATATATGAACATGGTTCTTGGTTCTTGGATGACATACTTCTCCAATCTACAGCCAAAAAACCTGATTGTGATTATTTTAAATTCTATTGGAACTGTCTTTTCCGAACATCAAACGGCTCTCGTGTACTATCCACACAAAGTTATGCACAAGTAGAACTTATTTGAGTTTAATTTTGATGCACTGACAGTGTAAAACGTTTTACACAGTCATCCAATTACACCAGTTCTTTTAGATAATCATTCACGTGATCAACATAAAAGGTAGTTATATTTGCTAAGATATCGTTATGTAATTGAATGAACCTGTAAACCTGTTTTACATTAACAGTGCATCAAAATTAAATTCTTTATCCATATATTGTTGTGCATATAATTGATTTTAACAATGCTTGAGGGATGTCTGTTTTTTTAATTTGGAATTCACATGCATCCCAACTCTAGGAATCTCAAATGTTGTTCTTGATATTTCAACATCATTTTTGTTTGATTTTACATCTTGTGAAAGCAATCAAAGCATGAAAATGATCATGTTCTGATATTCTTTTGATATAACTTAGGGAAGAAACGGCCGAGCTTTTCTTTTTTCCCACGCCATGAATGTTGTCACAGGACCAAAAGAAGACAGGCATCTCATGACCGGCCTTCACACCGTTGCCGATGTTTATTGTGGCGATTGCCGCGAGGTCTTGGGTTGGAAGTACGAAAGAGCTTACGAAGCATCCCAGAAGTACAAGGAAGGGAAATTCATACTGGAAAAGTCAAAAATAGTTAGGGAGAACTGGTAGCACTCCCTTACTACGAACTCTACGGCCCTACTCGATCGATGATCGTCTTTGATGTTTAGGTTCATTCATGGTTTGTGATGGTCGTCTTGTACAGGAAGTTTCGTTCTTGCCTTACCCAATTTGAAATTTGTCATTGTTTTGTCTCCAACATGCATTATTCCCTTGTGACATGTGACTACGATTGAACTTGTAAGATAAATCTGTTTATCCTTGGCTATTAAATTTGTGAATTCGTCTTCCGGTCTGTGGAAACTATGGCATTTTACAAGTATCTGTACAATGTATTGTATATAGCTTAATCCAATCATGCATTTAGTTTCTTTTCCTTATTATCATTGATGTGGTTTCCAACTTTTATTACCACTTAATTTCCTAGAGGATTTTATTCCACTAATTCCATTATCATTGTGAGGTTGTGTGCTAAATATTTTAAGAATGGAATTAGGATATAGAAGAGATTGTTTGTTTACAAGCACATGATGTTGAGATAAAGATACAGGAGATATAAAGTCATGTTTGGCATATTAGACTTGAACACATTGTGATTTCTTTGCATTGTGTATTAGTGTGACACAAAAATAAGAAAGACGCAAAAAAATTTGTATAGATGTAATTTATTTTTTTCATTTTTCTTTTTATTATTGCAGCGAAGTTTTCATAACTTTATTTTTTATCATTATAATTTTTTTTTCTAAATTTTATCTGAGAGAAAAAATAGGATAAATTATAAAGGTAAATTAGATTTTTTATAATTTATTTTAAATTTAGTTTATTAGTACTAAATAAAATATACAATACTAATTTGTGTCTCTTTATTAGTTGTCTTTGTTTTCAGTGTCATGTCATGTTTTATCCTATTGTCAAAATTAAATGCAACATAAATTGGTTATGGGTGTCATCATTTATTTATTTGTAAAGTTTTATGATAGAACTATAGTTATGATAATAATCCTGGAGATAATCTTGTTTGAGCAATTATTATTTCAATACAGCTTATTCCATGCCATTCCCAAGACTAAAACAGAAGATTACTAGTCAAGGGGAAGAAGCATGCGTAATTTTGGTGCACGGCAAAGTCGAAAAATAGTGAAAAAATAAAAATTCTTTTTAATAAATAGTAGATGGTCTTTTAGAAAATATTGTTTTATTTTTATTAATTTTCTATAATAGAAAATATCATCCTTTATTATGGAATTGGCTATTTATTCTTGTTATGCTTTATTCCTTCTTTTTTTGCCTCAGATAGATGAAATAATTTGTAATCTTAAGCGTTACATTACAAATTAACCCATTACACGCTTGCACAACCCAACAATTAAGGGTTCTCAAACTCAAACCTGGATACACTTGTTGCAATCTATAAAATATCACTGATCAATTTGGGTTGATCTAATAATTAGCTCATTAATTTGCTTAAATAAGTGTGGCAAGTTAAAATCTCATCACTGAAGAGGGAATCATAACATCACAATATGCAAAAAGGGGAGACAAACTTTTGTGTTTTTTGGTTTTTATTTTCTTGGTCAAAGTGATTTTTGGTTAGAAGACTAGAGAAACTAATTCCAATTACAAGAAGCCCACAATTTGGGTTTTAGGCCCAAAATGTAATTTACTGCTGGACCTGTTTTATTCACAATCATTGAAACTTTAACAGCTTATTTACTGACCAAAAAAAAAACAGCTTCTTTTTTTTTTTTGGTGACAGCTTATTTGACTTGCCGAAATCATTTCTGTTTTTATTGATTTCTGTTTTTATTCTTAAAATTCTAAGCTTATAAAAGGAAAATTCATCTAAACGTTGAAATCAAAGCCCCAGAGCCTATTTGGTTTGTAAAAATATTTTTTTTTTTTAATCTTCAGTAATATTTTGTTTTAAAAGTTTTACTTATTTTCTTCAAAAATTCTAAAAATGAAAATATTTAATGTGTGAATCAATACATCGTGGCCAATTTAATAATTGGGTTTTAAAGTACATGAAACATTTTTGTTAAATTTTATAACATGACAAAGTTTCTGAACGTGGAAAGCAATGGAGGACTCCGTTGAAGAGCAAGTTAGCAGAATTGTTGTTGCTAAAAATGGGCATGTTATTCATTCAAGTTTCAAATCACTACCTTACTTCATTGAGCTTTATACTTTTATAGTAGGCATGCAGTACAGTCTAGTCTTCGTGCTATAATAATATTTCTTGGTTAGCTCCATCATATTGTTTTTTCAAAGATTAATGTGAATGATTTTGTCGTACTCCACAAAAATAAACTAGATAGCATCTTACATTCCATGTGTATTTATTATATATGCAACTTAAGAGTTAAGCTTCAAAGTGGTTATTGACTCTTGAGATTGACAAAGATTTTTGGGATCTCAATTAGATCATGATCATCTCCAACAATGAAAAATTGCATCATCTTAGTCTCCCACCGCCTCTGTCAAGTTACTCCTTATTTCGTTAGTGATCCAGCACCCACCCTTCTACGTTAGACTAGATGAAACAACGTTATTTTAGTTTTGTTGCTAAATACTTGATAAAACAAGATTTTTAGCCTTGATGAATCACAAAATGTCTCCATCCCACCACATTTTGATCATTTCTAGTGCCTCTTTAAGGGAATTTGACGTGATCACATCTATATATATCGTTGCTCTTAAGATTCGAATCCGGAATTAAACACTTAAGTAACCCAAGCAACTTGTCACTTGTGTTAGGGATGTAGTTAAGTATTTGTATTATGTCACTCATTAATAACGTGGGAAGTTACTTAACATAAATGAAGTTTAATGTGGTGCACTTTTTTAATCTCGGAAATCTAAAAAACTTTTTTATGCTATGGCCAATATCACATATCACTTTGAGATTAACTCACACATCAAGGAGTAATCGAATAAAATGTGTATTTCGGATCTGCAAAATTATATATTTATTTCTTATATGCATATAATATTAATTTTGAAATGCTATCTAGTATCTACTATAATTAAAACGAGAAATTATAAATCTTTCTCTTAAAATATTTTGCCTACATTATCTGATTATATGAAAGTTAATTATCTAACGATATTTTTTCTCCCACCTTCAAGGACACTTACTCCTTTATTCTATGACATTTCATTTTAAAAAATATGGGTATTCAACTACTTCTCAAGATATTTATGAGTAATTTGAAGAACCAAACCTAATTGGATTAATCGTGTTAGAGTAATATACATAATAATTTAGAAGAATACATGTAATATACAAGAATACATCTTGAATTATGTATATAGTATAAATACAATATTAATAATGATACATTGTAACAGTAACGATTACTTTCTGAAATTAGATTTCACTTTACTCTTCCTTTATTTTTTTCTCTCTCTCTCTCTCAAACTTTCCTTTTTTTTTTCTACTGTTCTTCATCTCTGTTAACAACATAGTCTTCACCATATCAAAGATCTCAAGCTAATCTTCATCTTGCAACCTCAACATGGTATCCAGAGCTTTGCAGATCGATCCACCATGGCTCTTCTCGTCTCCACTCAAAACAGTCTCAAAAACGGGCTTGTGCCACTCGCCGACAAGCTCGATGAAAATAATTTCTGGAGCTGGAAGAAGAGTGTTCTACTCACGATCCGTACCTTGAAGCTGCAAGATCATCTTTCCTTTGACAAAACCCATCTTAATTTGAAGAAATTGTGACTACTGATGCTGAATCTGGATCTGTGACCAAGAATGCTGTGACCTGAAGCGAATCCATCATCACGCCGAAGAAAACTGAAAGCGTCGGAGCAAAAACCCTCCAAGAATCACAGAAATACCTAGACTGGGTGCAAAACAATTGTGTCCTCATGACTTGGTTGGATGCTTCCATGACCCTCACCTACAAGAACAAAGTTGTTAGCTGTTCTTCATTTGCAGAGGCATGGGAGACGATTCATCATATATTCACTGCATCCTCCAACACACGGATTCAAAGCCTCAAGACTCAACTCCGTGATACCAAGAAAACTGGTACTGTAAGTGATTATCTACAAGCTATTCGAAATCATGTTGATTCCCTTCACTCTCTTGGACACACCTTCACTGAGGCAGATCATGTCCAAGCCATCATCGATGGACTCCCGGATGAATTTGAGGGCTATGTGACCTTTGTGATGTCAAGATTGACATCCTTCACTATACATGAAGCTGAAAGCTTCTTGAAGGCCTATGAGAGTAGGCTAAACAAGAAAGCACAAAACTTGGCTGTGGCGCATTTGGCTCAAGCAAATCCTGATTCCTCTCAATCATATGGAAGAGGAGCAGTTGGCAGAAGCAACACCAATAGAGGTGGTGGCCGAAATGGAAGGGGAGGAAGATTTCAAGGGAACAGACCACAGTGTCAACTCTGTGGCAAGCTCGGTCATACTGTGCATACCTGCTATCACAGATATGATCCTCATTTTCAGGGCCAACCTCCACAAAACTCCACTCAAGTCCCTTATTCAAACACCCTTCCACTACCACCAGCTTCCACCTTTCACCAACCAAAGAGCTATGTGACAACAGCTCCAACTTCAAATGATTCACAATGGTTTGCGGACTCTGGGGCCTCTCACCATGTCACTGCCGAGCAATCCAACATTCTCCAGCACAATGACTCCAATCAAGGCCCTGAACAACTCTATGTTGGTAATGGCAAGGGAGTATAGAACGTAAACATAGACATATTACTGAGACAGGGCTGTCCCTTTTAGCCACTGCCTCAATGCCTTTAAAATTTTGGGATGCGGTTTTTACCTCTGCTGTATTTTTAATTAATAGAATCCCAACTCCTTTACTACAAATGAAAACTCTTTTTGAAGTTCTTTTTGGAAGGCAACCTGATTATTCTTTGCTGAGGGTGTTTGGATGTGCATGTTACCCATACTTAAGACCTTATAATAGGTTTAAATTTGATTACAAAAGCAAACCGTGTGTCTTCATAGGATATGATTCTAATCACAGTGGATACAAGTGTTTAGGTATAGATGGTAAGATTTATTTTGCTAAGAGTGTGATTTTTGATGAAACTAATTTTTCATATAACAAACTTTTTTCTTCTCCCATGCTAACACAATCATCTAGTGCAGCTGCAGTTCCAACTTCTACTAACAGTGAACAGATCATACCACTCCTTCCATAACAACACATTGCTTCTCCCACCAATCCTTCCACTCCACTCCAATCATCCATGGCTCCCATTCAAACACCACCTGAAACTGCATCACCTTCCACAACATCAGCCCCTGCAGCACCTCTCCCACCAGTTCCTGTCCCGATTTCCGGCCTAGAGGTTGTTCTTCCAATCTCTCCAGCTTAGGGAGTCTCCAAGCAGAATGCCCCAACCAATACTCATCAAATGAATAGTAGATCGAAAACTGGTATACTCAAACCAACTTCTTACTTATATACTACTCATTCTGATAGTGATATGAAATTTAGTATTCCTAAAAATGCAAAACAAGCCTTAACTATACCACATTGGAAGATAGCTATGGATAATGAATGTAATGCTCTAATTAAAAACCAGACTTGGACATTGGTTAATCCACCTACCAATGCTACTATTGTTCAATGTAAATGGGTTTATGCTATAAAAAAGAGTCCCAAAGGTGAGATACTTCGTTATAAAGCACGATTAGTGGCCAAAGGTTTTCAACAAAAAGAGGGAATAGACTATGAAGAAGTCTATAGCCCTATTGTTAGACCTACCACTATAAGACTCATCATTACCATAGCTCTGACCAATGGCTGGTTGTTGAAGCAATTTGATTTTGATAATGCTTTCCTAAATGGAAAGCTTACTGATCTTGTGTTTATGATGCAGCCTCCGGGTTATGCAACTACTGAAAACAGCAAGGTTTGCAAATTTCACAAGGCCATTTATGGCCTGAAACAAGCACCCCGTGCTTGGTATAACACTCTTGCACACACACTAAATAAATTTGGTTTCTATAACTCTGTTAATGATGTAGCTTTATTTATAAGGAAAACTGTTACTGATGTTACTTACCTCTTAGTCTATGTAGATGACATTATTATTACCGGATCCAATAATAATGTTGTTCAAAAATTGATAGATAATTTACACACTACTTTTTCTTTGAAAGACTTAGGAGGCAAACTGTCATACTTTCTAGGCCTAGAAGTTGATTACAGCAGCCCACACAAATTGATTTTAAAACAAGAAAAATATGCTTCTGATCTTTTACTCAAATTAGGCATGGTTGATTCAAAACCAATGCCTGCACCTATGATAGCTAATTTGAAACTCTACTCTGGTGACTCTGAATACTTTGATGACCCTAGAAAATATAGAAGTACAGTAGGTGCTTTGCAATATCTATGTATTACTAAACCTGACTTATCCTTTGCAGTAAACAAATGTTCATAGTTCATGCAGAGGCCCACAATTGCTCAATGGAAAGTAGTCAAACATATCCTTAGATACTTGCAAGGTACCACAAAATTAGGAATGTGTTTTACAAGTTGTGCTGACTTTCGGTTAATTGCCTTTGCAGATGCTGATTGGGCTTCGGATCTTGATGATAGGAGAAGCACCACTGGCTATTATATGTATCTTGGAGCAAACCTCATCTCTTGGAAGTGCAGTAAACAAACCAAAGTAAGCAGATCCAGCACAGAGGCTGAATATAAAGCCATAGCAACAGCACAAACAGAGATCATGAGCATCCAACTACTAATGAAGGAACTACAAATCCAAGAAAAAGTGTCTCCTACCATCTACTGTAACAACCTCAGCAGCTGCCATCTTTCAGCAAATCCAATTATGCATGGCAGGTCTAAACATCTCGAAATTGACCTCCATTTTATCCGTGACTTAGTTGTTCAAAAGCAACTCTTTGTTGTTCACTTAAGCTCACAGGATCAATTAGCTGATATCATGACAAAACCACTCTCCTCAAAGCTGTTTGACAGATTCAAAGCCAAACTTAGGTTGTGCTAAGCTCTGCCTAAGCTTGAGGGGGGATGTTAGAGTAATATACATAATAGTTTAGAAGAATACATGTAATATACAAGAATACGTCTTGAATTCTGTATATAGTATAAATACAATACTAATAATGATACATTGTTACAGTAACGATTACTTTCTGAAATTAGATTTCACTTTACTCTTCCTTTACTTTCTTCTCTCTCTCTCTCAAACTTTCCTTTTCTTTCTTCTACTGTTCTTCATCTCTGTTAACAACAGAGCCTTCACCATATCAAAGATCTCAAGCTAATCTTCATCTTGCAACCTCAACAAATCGAAAATCATTGATCAAATTATTCCGATTTATGATAGATAAAACCCAGTTGTCAATGACCCAGTAAAAAATAAAAAAGAAAAGTTCATCAAAAAACTAACTAATTTAAAATAACAAAATAAAAAATATATTGTCATATTATATTTTCAACAATGTTAGGTAACCAACAAAAATTCAGCAAACATCAACCAACAATTTAAATTGGATGTTATATTCCTTTAGGTTTCAGATGTTCTATTTTCTTAGGTTTCAGATGTTCTATTTCTAAAAATATTATGGATGTTCTATTTCTTCAGGTTATGAATGTTCTATAAACAGTAGTTACGGATGTTCTATTTTTTGTTTGCTGATTGTTGGTTAAAAAAATATTGGTTACCTATATTTTTCCTAATTTTATATATAGATATAGAGAAAGTATAGGTAACCAACATTTTTCTAACCAATAAATCAGCCAATAAAAGATAGAATATTCGTAACCACTAGTTATAGAGCGTCCACAATAAAAGGTATAGAACATCCAAAATCTAAAGTAACTATTAATCAGTTAACTTTGTATTTTTTAGAAACTGAACATTCAATACCTAAAAAAATAGAACATCCAATTTAAATTGTTGACTAATATTGGCTGAATTTTTATTGGTTACCTAGCATTGTTGATAAATATATTATTTTAGAACAATGCTACGGAACCAACATTACAGAGCCAATAGGGAGCCAATAATTAAGTTATCATCCAAAATTTATATGAGTTATTATCCGTAACTCATATATCCAAATAAGTTATCATCCAAAATTTATATAACTTATCATCCGTAATATATGTTGGCTCCCGATTAATTATAATGTGTTGATTTCGTAGTTTTTTTATTATTTTACTGTATCTATTCAACATTTGTTAAATACCTTTAAATACATAAATTTCTAGTTCTACCTTATTAAGGACCTTGTTAATTTCCCATGGTTAATTATATTCGAGAGGCAATTGAAAGGTACATGTATTATTACACCTAATGATTCTGAACTTGTCTTTTCTTTTCTTTAATTTTGCTTTTCAACATGAAAAGAAAGTAGGAAACAATTCGATTTTGAAAGAGAAGATTACATATTGACACGAATCAAAGCAGGTAGAAACTAAGGTATATTATAGGGTAAATATATATATATAATTAAGCCCCGCCATTCTTGTGTTTAATATACATATATTTTTTTGTTGTACCTTGACTTGAATGAATTAAAATGGTTTCCAAATGTAAGCAAACAAATAGCTACGAGGCAATCCCAATGGTGTACATTTCTTAACATGATTCCGTTAGAAAAAAAAAAAAAAAAAAATTGAATGAATGATGCAGCTGCTTTATTTGCTTCCTCATATATGGTCCCTCACCTATGTTAAATCATTACCCTTTCTGTCCTTTTATGTAATTAGGTCCATGTCTATAGACTCTATACAGTACTACGTAGACCCAAGCCCTAATAATAATAATCTTGGTGTTTTTATTAAAAAAATAAATAAATAAAAGGCATTAGCCATAACTCTCTGTCTAGGGTTTGATGATATTATTATTATTATTACATTAATTCGATATTACATGATTCGGTCATAAGCTATATAGGAATGAGAATTTCAATAACGTAGATAGCCTGATGCTAAATCATATCATATTTTCAAAACCCTAGAAATAGGAGACTCGTTCTTCTAGGATTGATATATATCTATCTCAATTCTCAACATAACCCACGCAAATCTAAAATGTTGCACATTCTCCTACATATATAAAACTAACTAGCTAGCTAGCTATATACAAAGATTTCATTGTTTTGATCTGATCCTCTCAATTGTTCTCATCAGAATTTATTTATTTCTCATATGTATAATTAAAAGAAGATTATTTCATACGCATATAAATTGTACAAATATAGATTTTATTAAAAGTATATGTGATTTATATCAGCATTTTATTTTAGTTTTTTTAAAATGTAAAAAATAAAATTTATATTATATGAGAATTAATATAATTTTTCTTTATTTCGAGATTGGTTTTCTGAATATAGTGATTATTATATTTTAGAGAGATTTATCACATAATACATGCATATTCATATGATCAAATAGAATTAGACAAAAAAAAAAAAAAACGATCAAATAGAATAAGTGTCTAAATATATAAATCCAGTTTTAAATGATCAATTATTGTATTACCCGATTTGTTTAAGCAGAGAACTAACATTTTTCAACTAATATTAATTTATTTTTAAAAGTATTTATTTATTTTAAATTCTAGATCATGAATCTTTATTCTAAGTAAATCATAAATCATAAATCCTAAAAATTTGAGATTTTTTAGAATTAAAAAATAATTAATATTAGTTAATTAAAAGTTAATTATTTAAACTTCAATTTTTACTTGATATAATTATAATATTCTACCAAACTTTTTTTTTAAATTCAATGACATTAATTTTATTGAATTATAACTTAAAACTTAGTTATCTATATATATTAATTATTATATTTGAAAATTTATGGTGTTGTTGATTTAAATTATCATGGCAAGGAAAGAAATAGTGGTGGAGGTAATATAATTTAGGTGAATTCTAATAAACCCTCTCTCGATGGGAGGGTAAGTTACCCCTTCTCATTTAATTTCTCTTTATTTTCGTTAAATATCCCATGAAACATCATCGTTGCGTCTTTCTAATCACCGTTACGATTCTGTTATTTATCTTAATCAATCATATATTAATTATTATAAATGAACTTTTGTATAATTCTTAAAAATGTACTTTCTGAAGTATAACACATTTGCAAGTACCAACGCAGTGACGGTGTTTTAGAGGCCGTCCAGCGAAGAAAAATAGCAATCAAGCAAGAAGGGGTAACTTATCCTCTTATCTAGAGAGTATTGGTTAGTCTTCACCTATAATTTAAGGGGTAATTTTGTTGTTAAAAAATAATTTATAATCGAATGGAGCCATTTTAAAATGTAAAATAAATATTCGGGACAACTTTGAAAAAAAAACTTTAGAAATGATTTTGATTCAATCAAAAGTATAAGAATCAAAATAATACTTAATCCTTAAAAATAACTTAAATAATAATAATAATAATAATAATAATAATAATAATAATAATAATAGATTTAATACTTGATTTTTTACTAGGTATATATTTTTTTTGGTGTCTTTTACTAGGTATATATATAATAGAGTAGTGCTGCGAAATCAACATTAGAGAGCAATTAAGGAACCAATAAATTTAATTATAAATTATAGTTCAAAACTAAAAATAGTTATCATCCGAAATTGTATAAAATTATCATCCGAAACTGTATAAAATTATCATTCAAAACTTAACAAAATTATCATTCAAAACACAATACAACTTATCATCCAAAACTAAACAAAATTATCATTCAAACAAAATACAACTTATCATCCATAACCTACCCACTACCACAGCAAAACCACCAACCCACCATCACCACAACAACAACCACCATCACCACGACAACAACAACCACCATCATCACTACCACAACTGCATCTCACCATCATAACCACAACCTCAGCACCACCATTATACAGAAAAAGAAGAAGAAGATCTAGATCTCATCAGTTATCACCACCGCGCCAGACAAGAACACACGAAGAAGAAGCGGCAGCGTCGGCGGAAGAAGAAGATCTCACCAGTTATCACCACTGCCGCCAGAAAGAGTCGCACGAAGCGGCGACGGCGGCCGAGATCTGGCTCCTCCCGTACGAAGAAGAAGACGTGGTGGCAACGAAACGGCGAGTTGAAGGACGCGGTGGCAACGAAATGGCTCCTCCCGTGCTAGCCATTGTTTTTATCTAGATGTATTTCGTGGGTGCAGTTTCTGCCCTCTACGTTAAGTGCGGAGGAGGAGGAGTCGGCGCCAGAGAAGTCGGCCCCGAAGGAGCAGCAGTGCGATAAAGAGGCTGTGGCAGCACAGTGAAAAGAGAAGTGACTAAGTTAGAATTTTGATGGAGGCTTCATGAACTCCATAAGCTATTAAAGATGTGAGCTACCTAAACTCTCTTTATATAATATTGTTATTCATTTAATAATTATATTTTTTACCAACGTCACATACATATGTGCTAACACATTAGACCCACCCTAATAAATGAGAGGCACGTACATAATAATGAATTAATATTTCTCCAAGTGTATAATTCTATATGAAAAAATTGTGATAATATATAACACGATAGAATTGTATTTTGTGTTTTATTCTGAAATATCATTATTTTCAATACCTCTAAAAAATGAAAATAAAAAAAACTGAAATTTTTAAAAATTGAGTCTAAGATTTTAATAATTTTTTTTAATATAAGTGCCATCACTCATTATTAAAATTTTCATATTAACATTTTTTTTCACCAATTTAATTTAATTTTTATTTCTTAATCTCTATATTTAATAAATTTTAAATGAAATATAACAATAAATTTAATTCAATTTAATCTCTGAACTTTCATCTCTCCGGGCCTCGATCTCTCCTGCAAACGTACCATTATTTGTCTTACAAGTTAGAAGGTGGAGAATTTGCGGAGTGTGGGGGATATTATTCTTGCACGGTTACCAAGAGGAATGTTTGTAGGACCCTTTCCCTCCACTCGTGATAAAGGAGTCAATTGCTCTCTCCAGCTTCTTTGGCTTTCAATATAAGAAAGAAAGAAAGAAAGAAAGAAACCCATGTGGGGGATATATACATAATTTCGATCTCTTGTGAAATAATCATCATAATCTATCCATCTATATTACACACAAATGGTTTATTAACCCTTTAGATAGTTAAAACAAGGCAACCCCACTTTCAACAAAATTCAATTCACTGTTTTTTCTTTTTTGAATTTACACCAAATAGGCAGACAGACAAGAAAATATTACTCTATATATATATATCAAAGTTATTTCTTCGTGATCGACGAATGGAGATCAAATCACAAATAAAGCATACATATTCACGTGCTAACCGCACTTACTTGTTGAGCTAGGATTTAATATGTAAAGAGTGGTATAATTTATTTATTTTTTTTATAATTAGGAACAATATTTAAAAATGTTAATTAAAATATATCAAACTAAAAATATTAAGACATTGACAACAAATATTAGTCAACATAAATTTCAAATTACCTACATTTCAGCTTTTTTTTTTTTTGTTTAACATATATATATATACATAGACATAAGAGCGACAACATCCTTAGGCCAAATATTAGGATATTGACTCCTATACCTTTTCATATATATTACATGGTATTATATTATTATTATTATTATTATCATATTTATTTAATTTAATTGTTCAGGTTATTTATTTAGGTATTTTTTTACAACAATTTTATTTGCACACTAAAATTAGTCACTAAAATCAGTTCACCAGTGTATAATACACATTAAAATATAAAATACATACTAAAAATAAATTAAATTATACATATATTTTGTATTGCAATATGTATTATACATATTGACTGATTTTAGTGGCTGATTTTAATATACACCTAGCATAACTTTTAGTTTATCTATTTAATTTCAAAGGAAAAATACAATGCAATTTAGTTCAAAACCACATATAATTTGAATTTTTCCGTTCAAAATACTCACATTTGAGATTTTATTTATTAAGAGAAAATAAATATGCAGTGCTTGAATAAATTAAAGATTCAATTAGGTTGTGTTTGAGAGAGAAACTGAGACTGAGAGAATGAGACTGAATTAAGTTTGTTATTGTTTGGTTTTATGAGACAAAAACTGAGATATAGAGATTAAATTAAGTTGATGAAGAAATGACAAAGATTAGTATTGAAAACTTTAATATTGAATTAGGGTATTTGAATAAAAAAATTGTTTTTAAAATTTCAGTCTCAATCCTTAGTCTCCTAGTCCTTACTATTTGGAGGTACTGAAAATATTAAAATTTTGGGGATTGAAACTAAAATTTTAATTTTAATTTTTTTTAACCAAATATAATACTAAATTCCAACTAGTCTCAATCCCAGTATCCTGAAATAAAATTCCCTTAGAGTTTGTATTGTTTAGTATTATCAATGTTATTAGGAAAATTATTCAGTACAGATATAAAAGATTCTCTTACAATACTTATTTTACATCTTATATATAAAAAAATTAAAATAATATACAGATATGAATTTATATATTTTTCTAATAAAATTTATATTTTTACCATTTACATCTATACCATATAAATCATTGTGTTATTAATAAAACTAGGTAGTTAGTGTTAGAGTGGTAATTGAGAAGAATATTTTCTAGGGTTGATGGGTGGTACGAAACAAGTGGCACATTACTGTCACGTTAGATCCTATTTGGGTTGCTTCGTTAGCACTGAAATCTTCTGCTTCAATGGAAGAATCTCAAAGAGCAAGACGCTAGCTACTGTGTTGAGATCTGACACTTCTCAGATCGGTTGATAAACCAAAAATTAAATAAAATAAAATAAAAAAGAAAGAAAGAAAGAAAGATAGGGAGACCACTTTTGCTGTAAAGGATTTGACAGCCATCATTCCAACTCACTTTTATGTCCCAAACACTACATAATATTTTATATTAATTAATTAAAAGCAAAACAAAAAGCATGGATGATTATTATTAATCCCAGGTTCACGGTTGAATTTACATATGATAAGACTAACAAACTGGCTATTAGGTTTACCAAGTACTGAGTACTAATCCCTCCTCTTCTGATCTTACTCTTAATTAAAAATCTGTGTTATATATATACACAAAATGGATCAAATGGTATCAACGTTTCAATGCTTTTAATTGTTGATAAAATATTTTATAATTAAAATTAATTTAAAATCAACCACTAAAAACACTAAAATCCTTAAAATACTTGTCCTCCGCTTCCCCATATATATATATATATATATATATATATATATATATATATATATATATATATATATATATA
>JASCZI010272043.1:25115-42808 GCA_036250425.1 Stylosanthes scabra
TTGAGGGTAATCCTTTCAATGCTGTTGCAGAAGAAAACTGCGAGCGATGTTCCTGCAGTCCTGCTTATTACACAATACTTCCTACTTGATTGATGCTTATCTCAATGCATGAAGACACCTCTAGCTTATTAGCTACCTATCTAGGTAAAAACTTAACTTAATTCAAAGTAATTAAATAATATTGATATAAGAACCCACATGAATAATAGTAGATATGAATAATGTAATTTTGTATGAATATTTTTTCTCAAATTTAAACATTACGGCTACAAAAATACTTATCTCTCCTAAAAATTTAACTAATAATAAGAGATACATAAATAATTATAATTTAATTTTAATATATTTTCAGCATAAAATTATTTACATATGTATCTACTTATGCAAACTCAATCTTAATAATTTTTTAACAAAGGAACTTGCGCTAAAACTAATTGAAAGAGTAGTAGCTTTATACTTAGCTGCATGTATAAACATCAATGTAACATCAAAAACAAGTAGACATAGCCAAGCTAAGTAGAACCGAGATTAGAGATATGGATTAATAATATAATAATAGAAAACCCAAACTAAAACAGAATTAATTAATAAACCATAACCTAATTTTTTTTTTCCCGTTAGTAGTTCTTCCCTGATGATCATGAATCCAAAACAAAGTCACAAACACATCCACATCCACTCACCAAATAAAAATAATAAAAAAAACCACCCCCTCGTTTTTTTCTTCTTCACTTCTGATCTTTGGTTCCCCCATTAAATCTAAAATACCCTAAATACATATATAGCATTAATAATAAGAAAGCAAATTAAAGCAACAACAATTTTGATCGACTACCATGAAGCTCCACCCAACATGCCATTCCAAAACCCAGCAGCAGCACTTGAATCAGCAGCTCTATTGTTATTCTGCTCCATGAAATCCGTTGTAGTTGTAACCTCTACTTGATGATGCTTCAAATCTTCTGAAGAAGGAAACAAAACCCTTGCACCCCCCTCTTCTTCACCATGATGAATCCCTTGTAAACCGCCGCTAAAACCGCCACCACCACCATTCTCAAAGCCTTGTTCAAGACTAAAGTTAAGTCCACCACCACCACCAGATTTAAGAAACTCTTGCATCGGAGCACCAAACCCTGCCGTACTATACATTGTAGAATCCGAGATAATCGACATGGGCATAAAAGAATTCAACCCCCTTGAAGTATTGATCTTACTTCTCAGAAACTCCGTAGCAGAATCCTCGTGTGGCGGAGGCGGTGGATATGCTAAGTTAAGATCTTGTCCTTGATGATGGTGGATGATCTTTGGGTTCTTAATAAGATTGGTTGTTGTTAGTGATGGTGATGATGAAGAAGGTGGTGGTGGTGGTGGTGTTGGTGTGGCGGTTCTCTTGTTCTTTCTGGAACCGCCGCCAACAGGAACGTTTCTCAAGGAACCGCCTTCAGTCCAATACCTTCGGCAGGTTTTGCAGAAATAGCGTGGCTGAGAGAGGCTGTAATTGTTGTAGTAACAGAATTTTGTGTTGGTTGAGTTGCACCGTGGACAGTTGAGTGCTTGATCCTTCACTGGCCTTGTTCTTCTCTCCAACGCCGACGAAGATGATGTTGATGAACATCCCGCTTTTGTTGAAGATGGACATGAAGAACCTTCCATTGCTTTAACCACTCCAATTCCATGCTGCCCAAAATTATATTTTAAATAATAAACAAAAACAAAACAAATCTAATAACCAAGAAGAAGTTTTTCTTTCTTTTTTTTTAAATTTACTCCTATGTGGGGGAAAAAAAGGAAAGTACTAATTTCAGCAGAAGAAGAAAAAATAATAATAATTGAAGGACGGAACAACAAATATTAGTGGAAGGAGCTGTGAGTATTGATTGATCATATCTTCTCAGAAAAAGTTTAGGGAGAGAAAGAAAAGGTGAAAATTGAACTTAATTAATTGCAACAAAAAAAAAATTACTAAAAAACTTATACTATAAACTAAATTAATTTGATGGTTTTGAAAAAGCAAATCACAGTACAAGCACCCCCAGAAGAAATTAAATTGCATGAATGATTATATATGGAAGGAAATTAAATTAAAAGGTGAAAAAAAATAAATTAAAGGCAGACAAGGAACAGAAAAAAGGTGTTTGCTGGTGTGTGTGTATACCTGTGCCCACTGAGCTGTGTCCATGGATTTTTAAGAGTGGAGATAGAAAAAGGGAAAAGCTATGGAGTCCTCTCAGAGAAAGGGAAAAACACCCAACTTTTTTTTTTCTTCTTCTTTTCTTTTCTCTTCTTTCTAGAGAGAGACTACTAGTTTGTAAAAGCAAGTGTGGAAAGAAAAGCTTAGAGAGGGTTTTGGGATTATAGTGGTGGTAGTGGCTCCATTATGTGTTGGCCAACTAGGTTGCTCTATATTCAACATAAAGGGGTAGTATAGTCTTTTCATATAGCCTTTTCTTCATACCTTCTAGTGATATTTATAAATAGAATTATAAATATTTAATTACATATTATCATTAAAGTTTCAAAAGATTATAAAAATGAATTTATTTTTATTAACAATAAAAATATTTTCTAATTATTAAAAAGTGACGAAAATATTTAAATGAGGGTATTTTTATCATGTCTATCTTTAAATAATTATGAAACATTTCGTCGTAAATATAATTGAGTATATTTTGTCAATTTCTGAAAAGTTGTTAAAGAACAACTCGGTGGTGGTTTTCTCTTATTATTTGAATACCTTTAAAAGAAAAACTTAATTAAGTAATGAGAAATTGTATATGATAATAAGACATATTTCTATTTTTTAAGATTTTATTAGTATAGTCCCATTAAAATATCTTAATTCTTCATTTTTATTCCTGATTTTTATTCTTGAAATGTATTTAGCATCCTTAAATATTTAAATGTTTAAGACACCAAAAAAAATATATTTAAATTTTTGGTGTCCTAACCTAATATATCAATAATACTCTTAAGATAACACGTATACGATTTTTTTTCTAGGTTCATGAAGACATTTTGTTTAAAGAGCCACCGTAACAAATTCGATAAATAGAGGCGGTTTATTAGTTTAACCGCTAATGAATGGACAATATCGATAATTTTTCAGCGGTTTATAACATTTAGCGTCAATCTCAAAGAAATCGCCGCGAAATAGATGAATTTAGCGGCGATTGATGCATGAACCGCCGCGAAACGGATGAATGACAGGAATATAGCGGCGGTTAAGGTCGGAGCAGTCGCAAAATTTATTTTTGTTTATTTAACATTTTTAATTTAGTTTTCGATTTAGTTAAAAAATTATAATTAAAAATTAAATGATAAAAATAATATTTTACGTCACTCAAATCTAATTAATTAAAAACTAATAACTTCAATTTTTACGGTTAACAAAATATTTTTTATAAATAATAGAAAAAATATAAACCACGATTATATAAGTCATTTTAATAAAAATATCAATAATTTAATTTAAATCATTCAAAATAATGCACAACTTACATATTATACAAGCTTATACATATAATTAGTAACAATATATGTATTGAATGTTATGTTGGCTTGGTGGAGTGGAAGACATCTTGAAGAAACTTGGAGTACCACTTTTTCCGTGGTTCGAATCTCTCTCGAGGAACTTTTAGAATTAATTAATAAGCGAGGAGGCTTCCTAGTGTGGTGTAGCAGCACCGCTGGTGCACCACATGGGAGGAGCGCGGTTCACGAGTATGAAGTGTTGATTTATAAATTGTAATTGATTTAATGAAAACCAGCTTGTTTTCATCCGGCACTAAGCGGTGGTTCTTAAACGGCAGCAAAATACACCGCCATCTTATTTTGTGTTTCGCTACCGTTGTTCCAACACTTGTGAAAAACGCTGCAAAATCGTTTAGCAACATTATTATAGGTGACAGTTGGGTAGCTGCCGCAAAAATTTTGTGACGATTAAAAACCGCCGCAAAATAACAAAAAATCACCTTGCGAGGACGATATTATGAATAATTAGATAATTTCATATATTTGATTGAATACGTTTGATTTAATATTTTTTTTCTTCTTTCGAGTTAACCTTTTAAAATTTATAATATGATTTTTACGTGGAGATATGTTAAGAGCAGGGATGGACATTGAGATGGGGCACTTGCCCTCGCTGAGTGCTAGAAATTTTTCTTAAAAAAAATTAATAATATGCAATTACCTCCATTCCTCCATTTAAAAAATTAATTGCTCTCATATTATTTTATTTATATCTTGTTTTGTCTTTTTGCGTTCTTATTTTTCATATTTTTCATTACCATTAAAATCAATCTCAAATAAGCAGTAAGATTTCAAATCTTTTCTTCTTTAATCTCACTCCTACATTATTATTGGTCAATAGATAATACTCAATAATTATTTTTCTAATACTAGTTTTTTTGTGTCCTCATTAATACTAGTTCCATCAAATGCAATAATGCAAAAACTTCATTATTTTTTAATTTTAGTTTCTCCTTTTTATTTTTGGCTCTCCACATTTTCATAGTCCATTGTTTCTTTTTTTAATTTTCAATTACAAATTTCAATTTAAGTATTCAACAATTCGAGTATTAATCTATTATTCTCAATTATTTAATTCTTATTATTTTTATTATTATTATTTTTTTAAATATACATGTTATTGTTGGTATGATTATATATATTTTTTATGTTAATTTTATCAATATATTAATTTAGACAAAAGATAATGGTAAATATTTTTGTTTTTATATTCTGATGATTAATTTATACTTTTATTTTATTATTTAAAATTAATATCTTTTGTAATATTATATACTATTTTTATCCCTACAGTGTAAACTTTCAGGATCCCTCTCCGGTTAAGAGTAACCACCAAATATTATTATTACTGTTATTATTATTTGTGTGCTTGCAATGGAAAATGTAATGATGGTGATATAAAGAAATGATATTAGTGTTAATATTAGAATTTAGAAGTCAACAATATTCTTGGTGGATGGCTTTATAAGTACAACTGCAGTGGAAGAAGTAGTCGTTTTGATTCTGTTACGACCACCTACAAACGAATTCAAGATCCAAGCCCCTCATTCTATTTTCTTTTCCCATCATCAACTACCTACTTATATTCTTTCTAGGGAAAGAAAATTTAATAATAATAATAATAATAATAATAATAATAATAATAATAATAACAGCAATTAACAAAGCAAATATTTGGCTAGTGTTCCTTTGGTTTTTACTCGAAAATTTTAGTTCGCAGAAAAATAAGTTAAATATTAAATCAGTTCCTATACACATACAGGAAATAAAATTGTGTCGTTTTACAATTGTCGAAATATTGATATTTATAGGAACTAATATGTATTGTTGGAATATTTTTTTTTAGAATAAGATGAAAATTTTTTTTAGACTTAATTATCTTTTTTTTTAATAATATGGTGAGATTAAAATGAGCTTGGTTAATTTATGTTTCAAATTTCCCGTTAATATTGGTGCACTTCAATTAATATTTTATTATAAGATTACTTTTCTTTTTATAAGAAGGAGCACCAACTACCTTATATACTTCTTACTCTTAAAATCTACATAAAGTTTAATTAATTTCCTCCCAAAAGTTGCATAAGAATTTTTCAACAAGTTTAATTCAATTACATAAAGCCATTCCGCTTATAAGGTCCTTAATTAGTAATTACCATCTCTAAAAGAAAAATAAGATTAGTTAATTATCAGGTTAGTCCAATTTTGGTGGACCCCGCTTAGCCAAATTGATATAACGAGCTACATAAAAATAAATAAATAAATAAATAAAGGAGCAGAAAATCTCCATTATCTTACATACAAACAAACCTAAAGTATATATTGGTAAAAGATAAAAACGTTGTTGGAAGCTAAGACTTCGATTCTTTTTCTAGAATTTCAATATGACAACCAAACCAAGGTAGAGTTAGTTGGATTTGTATTCTCTTAATAGGAATTGGATTGGATAATGGTGGTTAAGCACAAAAAAAAAAATTAGAATAAACCTAAAAAAATATCTCGATTCAGTCAAATTAAGTTAGCTAAATATTTTATAACTTAAATTCTAGATGAATAATTTGTAATGCCATGCTTTGTATAAAAATAAAGTTCTTAAAATCAAATCGATAATCAAACTAAAATAAATAATATATTTATATATAAAATATATACTTATAAAAAAATTGATTTTTCATTTTTTTTACTAGTTTAAGTCAGTTAACTTGTAAAAAAAAATTAGTTTGATTGATTTAATTTCTACCGTTTTTTAATTAATTTTTTTCTCTTACCGATTCACTTGATAATTTATTTTTACTTTAAACTTGACCAAATAATCCAAATTAGTAGTCAATTTTCAATTAATTCGATCAAATCAATCTAATTTTCGTAACCATGATAAAAGCTGCCATTTCATTCCAGCCCTTAGATGACCAAGCATAACTGTTCTGTGCAGGTGAGGTGGAGAGCTACAACTCGTCTGGTTGAGGAAGTCGTCTACCACTGCTAGGCGAAAGAGGTATACTTTGACTCGTTTAAAAATGATTGGGTGTACTTGCAAGATCATTTTGACGCTCAAGTCAAAATTATGTATCTACTTTAAGAGTTAAGTGAGAAGTAAAAAGAGACATATACCTTGCCTAGCATAAATTAGGTCTATCTATAATTATTTAATATGCGCCGGATGATAGTCGGTTAGGGTTGAGTGTGCTCGTCCCGAACTTTGAAAAAGTCAATCACTTTACTGATAAGATAGACTAGGGATGTCAAAATTCTCCACGCCGTGGGAATCCCTGTGGAAAACGCCTCGAATGAGGACCCGAAAGCGAGGAATTTTTCCCGTGGAGACGGAGATGGAGGGCAAAATCCCCTCGAGGCATTGGCGGGACCCGAGTGGAGAATCATTGACCCTGTCCTCGAATCCCCGAGATATAATAAATACCTAAAATATCCTAATTTAGATAATATATAGTGTAGCCTTTTATGTAATCTACATTCCGAAATTTCTCGAACTATTTGAAATGTTTTAAATATCCTTATTAATTAATTTGTAATATATGTTTTTTAGTCATTTACATCTCATTATGTTGTATTATTTTATTTTTCTGAATATAATGTTGAGTTTTAAATAATTTATTATTTTGAACAAGATATATTTAAATTATGTTTCACTATATTAGTATTTTTTAACTAAATTTTCATTTTTTTTTTCATTTTTATTAAAATATCGATTAAAATTATTAAAGAGAAATGGGGAATGAGGAATCTATAAAAAATGAAAAATTTGCGAAAAATGAAAACATGGGCGAAAATTTCTTCATAGCGGACGTCTCCGCCCCATTAACACCCCTAAAATAGACTGAATTTATTATGATAGATGGGTTTTAAATTTTGAACTCATTATGCGCGTGTTTTATTTTAAATTTTATTTGGGGCGATTTTTTCCTCCTGCAGCTATAGCAGGCGGATCACCTTCGATGTTGAATTTTTCTTTCGTATATCTCGTATGTTGCTTCCGAACAACCCATTCTTAATTCACCGGTTATTTTAATTTCAACACCAATTATGTGGAAGATTTGTGGTTTAAGATGACCCATCCCAATTCCATTTTTATATTACATAAGATAGGACAGAAGAACCTAACAATATTATTGTACAAACTTCTTAAATTATATATATACACACACTCTGGTGTCACTAGTTATTAGTGTATGACTACAGTATGCAATTAGGTCTCAAGCAAATTAAAAAGGTTTAAAAAAAAAAAAAAAGAAGAATGAAAGAAAGAAAGAAAGAATGAAGATGCATGAGTAAAATTGTGAGCACTCATGAGGAAGCAGTGTTCTAAAGTCAAACTCATGATCACCTTTAAGCATGGCCTTAGCTTCTTCATAAAGATAATGCATGCATAGTTCCATTGTTCCACCATCAAAGCCGATTAGCACGGTTCTTTTGTCTCCTCATTCCGCGCAGTAAGTTCCATTGTTCTTATTGGGGCACTTCATTTCAACTATTTTTCAAAAAAGAATTATTATTATTATCCTGAGAATTTTATGGTTAAAAGATTTTTTGCGCGAATGAAATGAAAAAAAAGTATAAATTTAATTTTTAAATTTAATAAAAATTAAATAATACATTCTTCTAAATAAATATCTAACTATTTATTTATGAGAATAATTTTCATCTTTTCATCATGTTCACTTTTCACTATACCATGCACTTTATTATATACCTATACCTAATTTTTATTATTAAGAATTTGATTATATTAAGTTTATGAAATTATGACGGTTCTATTCCTCTAAAAAAAAGTAAGGTTCTAAAAATTGAATTGATTATTGATCAAACTAGTATAATTAGAATTGGATATAATAAAATAATATATTTATTTATAAAATATCTTTTTAAATGGATTTTTTTTTGCATTACATCATTTTAAACTAGTTAATTGTTAAAATACTAGATTAATTCAATTGGTTTATTTGTGTTTTTGAACAATAATTTTCCATTTTTAGCTGGTTTGCTAAAAACCAAATTTTACTTTGAATTGTATTGATTTAATGGCTGATTCTCGGTTAGACTAGTTGAACTGCTGAATTTTTCTAGTTTTTTAAATTCATGAAAAAAGTTTTTTTTAATCTCGTTTGAGAAAATATAGTCGTTTTTGAGATAATTAAAAAATGATTGATTTTATAATTAAGGGATAACTGCTCTTTTAATCCTTAAGATTTTAGATAAAAATAAATTGGCCCAAATATTTTTTATTTGTCAAAATGGTCTCTAAGTTTTTTTTTTTTTTTTAAAATCGTCTTTTTGGACAAACTTACCCTTTTTCCTTTAGTATATATGACTCTTTTATACATTTTCAATATGAGGAAAAAAAAAAAGGTTCAAAAGTCAATCCAAAAACTCTAATCCCCAAATCATCTCACTTTGTCTCTCGACATCATCGCTCTACTCTTTCTCGCTTCGTCCCCTTTCTTTGTCTATTACCTTGGTGGTGGCGGTAATAGCTGCATCGACAACACAAACACCATCCCACGACAAGGACAAAATAGGACCAAAGGTGGACAACAACAGTTTTGAATGCAATTTCCAGTAAGCTTCGTGCAGGGCAACGACGGCCATGGCAGCGGAGGAAGCATTATCATCCTCGCATCTCCTTTTTTCTTTCTCATTTCATCGTGCTTTCTAATTCCTTTGGCTCCACTCTTTTTCCTGGCTCGACGAAGGCAGCGATCGCGCAACGCTCTTTCTCTCTCGCTCCATGTTCACTATATGTTTGTCTCACTTTCATCTCTGTCTCTTCTTCAATGGCAACAATAACAGCGATTCTAGGCTTCATTGGTGCCTGTCATTCTCTCATTTGTCTTTCTTCGTTCCATTCTTTATGTCCCTCTCCTCTATTTCTTTTTTTTTCTTTTTCATTCTTCTACTTATAACTTATGTTTTTGTTGTGTTTATTTTTTACATTTTTTTTAAATAATAATCCAATTTTCAATATAAATAATGATGATATATCCATTTAAATTTTGTTAATATGATTAAAAATTAAGTAATAAAACTTTAGATTAATTTTCTAGGGTTGCAGAGGATTTGATTCGAGTGGAGGTTACGGGTTAGGGTGGGGTGGTAGTAAATTTGAGGGCAAAACATTAACTAACAATAACAAGGGCAGAAAAGTAAAAAAATATGATTTTAAACAAAAATGATGCTTAGGAATTATTTTGACAAAAAAAAATTTAGGATCAATTTGATTTTGACTCCAAATCTTAGGGACTAAAAGAGTCGTTAATTAATTTTTTTCTTTTTGTCTCTGAATATCAGCACTACTATTTATTAATTTGACAATTTATGAAAATTAATGTGAAAAGGAAAAGAGGGAAATGGAATGCTAATAATATTTATTTCAATAATTCTATATGTACATCTATTTTGTCTAATCAAGTTTAACTAAGTCATTTATTCTATACGAAATGAAAGATCAATTCAATGTTAAATAGAAATTCATTTTTATGTTATTTTTTTATGTTATTTGATATCAATATAATCTTTTATTTGACATAAAAATTAAAGACTTAATTGAACTTGGTTAACTAAAATAGGTGCACACCTAATATTACCCTATTACCCTATATATAAAGGAGGGATAGTTTTAGTTTTACACCGGATAAGTGATTTTTGAATTACACTAATTAATAGCTACTAATTTTACATCAAATCAAACGTGGAGATTTCATTTTTCAAGAAGGTATTAATAGTCTTTAGATTGATGTAAATCTAGTTGCTATTAATAAGTGTAACTCAAAAATCACTTACATTGATGTAAAACTATCTCTCCTCATATATATCAATTTTGCTATATACACACACAAACACATGAAACACACGATTCTTGCCCACTCGCACACCCAGCGCGTGTTTTTCAATGTGAAAATCCTAAGCTTGAAAAACACGCGCATCGCTTCCTCTTCCCACCCACGTTCGAAACCGTTTTCGTTCAAAAAAAATAGGATAACCCAAAAAGCACTCAGTCCCAGAACACACAAACACTCACTCACAAAAAACTGCTCTACTCCCCAACTTCGTCTTCGTCCCAAACTCCGTTAACGAGCAGAGCACAGAGGCGAGGCGTTGAAGATCGCAGAAAACTCGAGTTTCCTCTTCGTACAAATTGAGCAGGAAACGAAATGACGATCAAAAGGTAATATTCTACACATTTTCAACTACTCGAAACTAGGGTTCTATTTTAGGGATTTTCTGCAATTGATTCTTCGATCAGATTTCCGGGGTTACCACTTGAGCAGAATCAAAGTTCAAAGTTTCGATCAGATCTGCAGATGATTCACGATTCTGATCAGTTCTTTTCAAATTTCTGCTCAAATTTGTCATTGAATATGTTTTGTATATGTTAAATGTTGATTTGTGTGATTCTGCTCATGTATGATTCGGAATTTGGTGATTTATTTGTGCATACTTGTTGTTAAATTTATTTTGATTTCGAAAACCCTAATGTCTTGCATTTTGTCTTCTTTTACGCAATTTGTTTCATAACATGCTTTGAATAAGATAAGGGATATGCATTTTCATATTAGACTTGTTTTGAGGAATCTTGAATGGTGTAAATAAATTGTTTTGGATTCTGATCAAATCTTTTTAAAATTCTGCTCAAAATGCACAAGCACCCTTATTGTGGTTTGAAACTGATTCACTGAGTTGATTCAATAGTGAATATTAAATAGTTTTGGATTCTGATCAGGTGTTTTAGGAATTCTGCTCAAAATGAACCTTCATTCTTATATTGTGCTCATTTAGTTTTGAAATTCTGCTCAACTTGGACTTGCACTTATAATTGGGTTTAATCTGATTTATTGAGATCATAGAATAGTGATTAATGACTTGTTGTGGATGATGATCAAATGTTTCCAAAATTCTGCTCAAAATGAATTTGAATTCTTAAATTCTGCTCATATGCTCAGGATGGCTAGGAAGAATGTCAGCGGATCTACAACAAAGGAAAAAGGAGGGCGAAAAGAGAAGCAAAGAGGCCTGATGTAAGTTATTCACCAATTGAGTTATCATGTTTCTTCCGTTTCTGCTCATGCTTTGGTCTAACCTATTTGTTTTGTTATTCTGCAGAAGCGTAGTGACTCACGATGCACGCCTCTGAAGTTCCGGAAGATATATGACCGCCTCTCTGATGAGAAGAAAGCACTCGTTGATGAGATGGGATTGGGAGCCTTCCAACACCTTCCAAACTTCTACATCAACCACAAGGTACTGATCGAACTTGTGAGGAGCTATGACATATTCACCAACACAATCAGCACAAGTATTGGTGAATTTTTGATCACATCGGAGAAGATTGGCCATGCATTTGGACTAAATTGCTGAGGTCAGTACCAAAAACTAAAATTACCTTGCATATTAGAAAATATTCTGCTCATCCATTGAATTGAATTCTGATCAATTTGTTTGCAGGAGACCTATTTGAGAAGAGGCAGAAGGATTTTGAGGATAAGTTGAATGACGAAGAAAAACAAGCCCTTGATCTCTTCAAAGGGAAATCCTTAACCTTCGTACAGGATACGGTTAAGGATTGTCCGATAGAAACCGATGAACAGAAGAGAACCTTCAAGAGAGCATTTGCTTTGTTCATTCAAAAGAGTTTTCTCTTGCCAACGTCGTCCGCATACATCAGCCTCGTTCATCTTCCTGTCATCAGAGATATTGACAACACGCAGGGCAGGAATTGGGCCCATCATGTCAACTCCTTCCTTATCAACGGAGTCAAAGAGTTTCATGATCAAGGCAGCCAGGCTGTGAAGGGCTGCCATTTTGTCCTGATGATCATTTACTTCAGAGAGAGGTACGATAGCAAAAGCTTAAATGATCCAAATTTCCCGGCTCCATGGATACAACAATGGACTGGAGAGTTGATGAAAGATAAGATCAAGGCTGAAGATGAAGACATAACAGTAAGTATTTCAAAATATAATCAAGGCTGAATTTGAAAAATCGTTGAATCCTAATTTCAGGTTTGGGGATGCATATTTTGATGAGATGAGGGTTTTTGAGTTTGTGAGTCACGTGAGTGAGAGTTAGTGAGAGTGAGGGTGGGTGAGTGAGTGAGCGCGTGAGAGAATGGTTTTTTTGTGTGTGTTTGTGTGTTTAGTGTGTTGATGAATATTTTATATATGGCATTCTGTAGCCACTCTAATTCCTAGTGTCCTAGAGCATATTCAATGGAAAAAGATGAGAGAATATAGTTTATATGATTTCACAGCCCTTCAATTTTGGTCACAAACAAGCAGCACAAAATGGATGAGTGGTGTCGGTTCATGTTCCATATAAAGTTAGCTTTCAGTGGAAACAGATCGATGAGTTTCATTAAATAATTAATTTGAATAAAGAGTATATATATTAATTATATCTAGTACAAGTCAGCGCAAAATCGCACTAAGGTGATGATTTTGTGATTGAGGTACACATTTTTCAAACAGTACACATTACATGGAAGTAAGCATGCAATCCCCAGTAACATTTTTTTTAAGGTATTTCCTGCTTTGGCATACAGCTTTAACCCATTTGATACCCAACTTAATTTAAATTAATGAGTCCACTTCAATAGCATTATATATGGAAAGAGAGGTGCATTGCATATTTGCATATTATTAATTGAAGAGACAATGACCTTTCTTTTTATATATAAATAAATAAATATATTATTCTTCAATGAGATGTCACCATCGCTCGATCGAATGCACATATCCATAAATGTGAAAGTTCAAATTAGTTAGTCAACTTGATTACAACTTACAAGCATCAGCGAAATTCAGTAAGTACTGCATTATATATATTTGATTTGATTCCCTTTGAAGATTGGTACAACATTTCGCTACAATGTTATACACTCATACATTCATAATTAATTCATGTTCTATATAATATATAGATGCATCCGGGGAATATAATGCCTAATAGAAAAAAAAATTATAGTGCCTAATAGATTTTTTTTTTGGGGGTTAAAGTGTTAAATAGAAATTTATTATTTCTTTTTTTTTATGAAAATTTTATTTTTTGGTATTGATTTGGACTCTAAATTTATTATTTCTTATTGTGTTCACCATCAAGCCCAAACAAGGAAGAGCCGGCCTAAGAGGTTGAAGAAGCTGTACGAGGCCCAATTATCAGATGGATCATAATTGGACTAAGAACTACCAAATGGGGATAAGCGGAAAAAGCAGGCATGAAAAAAAAAAAGATGGCCTTAGGGCCTCATGCACAAAAAAAAGAACTCTAAGGCTAAGGGATCTTAATGGTGAGTTGGCCAAGTCAAAAAAAAAAAAAAATTGAGTTTGCTACTTGGCTAGTTAGTTATTGAGAGAGATTAATAATTGTTGAGTTTTGGAATTCCGTTTCCTGCATCCAACAACCTATTTATTAGTGGTAAACAATTAAACAGAGTTAAGTGATGGATTAGTCATCGACCTAAAAAATATAATAGGAAAAAGAAAAAAGAGATGAGGAGGCAGTCGAGGCAACGACATAGGCTTGTTTGGACGAGCTTCTCGTAAAAGATCTTTTTTGGAGCTATCTTTTTTTTAAAGATCTTTTGTAAAAGTGGAAGTAATTTTATATTTGGATATCTCATGTAATAATATCTTTTTATTTGTTAATTATATTTGGGTACAACAATATAGAAGTACTTTTTTGTTTATTTATTATGTTAAAAACATCTTTTTTTCGAGTAAAAAAGATCTTTTAAAAAAAAAAGATGTAAATTGTATCTTCTAAAAAAAGATGTTTTTTTTTTATTTTACTAGTGCTTTTATTTTTACTATTAAAAATTTGCTAAACACATAAAAAAACATAAAAAGATTTTTTTTATCAAAAAAAGATTTTTTTTTTTAGTCAAATAATGACTCCCAAACAAATTCATAGTGGAAAATTTGTTGACCTCTAAGAAAGTTGCATAAGGTTCGAATTGTGGGTTAAACTCTCAGATCGTGGAATATAAAAGTAAAACTTATAGTAGTGTGTAAGTGAGTATGTGTCTGTTGTGTAAGACAAGGAAAAAAAGAAGTGATGTTGAATGATTAGAGAGGTAGAAAATAATATACAAGGATTAAGGAGTATTTTGCTTAAGGCTAGAAGTTAGGGACATTTTCTTCCTTGGTCAACAGCAATTGCATGCTTCTTGTAGATTAAACATTTTTGGTACTTTTATTAAGAATATCTTGTATGGAATATGGCTGTATAAACTCCAATTTCTCAACTAAATGACCTATGTAGGTAGAATCAATTGGAGATTGATACTCTCCAACTGATTATTAAGATTATTCAGATTATTAATATTGATTATGAAAACTTAAAGCATCACAGGATCCGTGGCGCAATGGTAGCGCGTCTGACTCCAGATCAGAAGGTTGCGTGTTCGATTCACGTCGGGTTCAATTCCCCGATCCAGTGCTACCATCTTTTTCGCTTTTCACTTTTGGATTTTTCTTGAGTCACTTTCTTGGTTAAGTTCATTTCACATGCTTCATTTTCAGGCTCCATCTTACAACTGGATTCGCATTGTACTTTGGCCCACAACATTACTACAATGCGACACGGGGTTGCTAAAAGTTTTTCAATAATTGGGCCTACTAAAGCCCATATAACTCAAACGCTACAAACAAAAAGATACATTAATTTCAAATGTCATGGCCCATTGAATTCTTCATCATGTTTTTTGTCATCTTCCTCTTTCTTCATCCTTATCATCATGAACTTCACCTTTCATGTTTTTTTCCCTCCTCATTTTACGTTTCATGCATGTTTGTCTTCTTGACTTTAGTTGAATGACAAATTGACGATGTGCACACTTTTTAATTAGATGTAAAATGAAATAGGTGTGTATTCATGTTTGGATGATATTTTCCAAGAGAAAAAAAAAGTTTGGATGATATTTTCATAATTTAATATTGAGCATGAAGTTATGAATATCAATAAAAAAATAGAGCAAACACTCAATCCGATCGCTGATTATTTTTAATTTGGACGACGCCACCCGTAATGATTTGAAAACTCCAATTCGATACTCAATCATTTAAAAATTATGACAAATAGACTCTCAAAATCGATTTATTAATCCTAAATTCACAAATCAATTTCAAATACCTATTTATTCAAATTTTTAAATTTTTGATGGTTAGATTGGAGTTTTCGAATTATTAAGAGTGAGGTCATCCAAATTAAAAATAATTAAAGGCCGGATTAAGTATTTACTAAAAAAAATAAAAGAAATAGGTATTTTCTCTTTTTATTGGTACAATTACTCACATGCCCCTATGGATTACATATAACCGTTTCTTAGTCATAGCTAGCATTTGAATCTCGTGCACTTTTAAATAAGGTATACATAGATTCCACTAGAACAGGTCTTGTAATGCAGTCTTGTCTTAGATGAAAACACAATAAGGAAAAAACGAAAGATTTTTTTTTTTTAATTCATTATCTGATTTATTTCTCATAAGAATATGGATATCGATAAGTCTCTTGCAGGTGACCCTAACTGCTGGTTTGTGACGAGCAAGAACTATAAGTAACTCAGATCACATTCTAGCCTCAATCACATTCATCAACCCAAGGAAATATCTCAGAACAGACATCATTATTAAAAAATTGAAATCTTATTCTTAAAAAATATGAATACCCCTAACAAGGTTCATAGAGGGAAAAAAAAACATCATTTCAGAATGATGGCTCTTGTAATAGTATTAAAAAAAAAATATCTATCGCATCTTCTTTATTTAGATTTTCTCGTCATTTTATGTTGAATACAAACAGATAAAACATGGATTCATTCATATTCTTTTTATTTTTTTCTTCTTCTTCATATATGCTAGTCAATTCTATAAGATGTTAAAATCCAAATCTTCTCATCAACTTTGTAGTAAAAGGTCATACCCTTTTCCCTTTTTGTCATGGTTGGATAATATATACGCGTGAAGAGGCTAGCTATTTTTTCGTATATGTGTTGAGAGAAAAAGGATAATGAAATTAAGGAGAGGATGAAATAATGACATTGAATGGAAATGCCAAACATATAATTAAAAAAAATTATGATATTGATAGTACAAAATTAGCCATTAAGTCCGCCAATAATATAAAATATATGTTAAAATATAAAATATATATTTTAAATAATTTAAATAATATATGTATTGATATAAAAATATTTGAAGAGTAAATTTTGGTGTTTAAATAATATCTTTTATTAAAAAATTAAACTAGTATCACATATAAATAATCTTAAACTCTAAATCTTAAAAATATCTGATAATTTATTTAATTTTTTTTTATTTTCCACGATATTTACAACCGTACTAAGGAATAATTCGTAATTGGCTAATGAGTTATTACGTATACAAAATACAATTTGAATTTTCGATACTTAATTAAGTAGATTAATAAGATAACCACTATTGATTATCAAATATTATTATAGTTAATTAGAATCTTCATGTAACTCTTAAAATTTTTAGATATTACCATTTTAAACAAGTAAACTAATTTTACAAAATTTATATTAAATCAGCTAATTTTACAATTTAAATGACTTTATATTTTATGTATTTAATTATACATTTTCAATACTTTGCTCTTTATAATATGATATATGGTATGATTAGTTGGTTAGTATTAATATTAATAATTATGGTACTTAAAAGATGGTAGTGGGGCGGTGGGAACCCATCCTAATTTAAAGAAAAAACAGCATAAGAAATGCAAGTTGGAAAGTAAGTGGTAATATAAATACAAAGCTGAAACATACAAGAATGAGTTGAAGTGCCCCCACACCCACACCTTAGCCACCATACCAGCTTGTTTTGTGGAATCTTGTCTACTCCAACACAACACAACCCTTTCCCTTCTCTCACACTCTCTTTTCACCAATATTCATCCTAAACCCTTAGCCGTGGTACTTTTGGATATTGTCTTAGATATATATTTATTTACATGATAATAACAACAATGTGATGAGCCCCATAATTTAAGCATGCCCATGTTTCATTATTTCAATATCACCCTTCTTTCTCTATGAAGGAAGCAAGAAAGCAAAATATCCCATTTCTAGTTTAATATATATATATATATATATATATATATATATATATATATATATATATATATATATATAT